>ML385799.1:6416-40433 GCA_005239525.1 Nicotiana knightiana | reverse complement strand
GTGAATAATGTTACCACCACGGTGTTAGCTAGCCAGTTAGGGTACGTTACCTCTCGTATCAAACCAATCTTCAAGAGTTTTTGTACCTCTTCGTCAATCACTTGGTTCTTGAATGGTTCTTGCTTTCTTTTCTTCTTCTTAACAGGTACAAAGGATGGATCTTCATTTAGTTTATGAGTCATCACTTCTAGTGGGATGCCTGTCATATCTGAGTGGGACCACGCAAAGCAGTCTACGTTAGCCTTTAAATAATCAATTAACTTACCTCTTCGATCGGGGCCCAGCCTCGTGCCTATATACACTTTCTGTTTAGGCTTTTGTTCAGACAATGGAACAACTTTGATCTCTTCCGTATTTGTTTTGATGTGCTTGTCTTCCTCCGATTCATGAATGACGTCCAGTCTGGAATCTTCATCCGTGTGGTCTAATGCACCTTCCGTGGTAACATTATTCACCTTCTCGTAAATATTTTCTTTCGTACCTGTTTCAGCAATAATACCTTCCATACCTATTTGGGTAGTAATTTCTTCCAAGCCTGTTTGGACGGTGTTACCCGCTTGGGAGATTCCCTTATCTTGTGATTCTTCCACCTCTATTTTTTTGTTGTAGTGTACCATGGAGTTTATATTTCTTGAGATTTGTTGATTGCCTCTAATTTGCTGAATCCCCCATTCAGAGGGGAATTTAATTACCTGATGCAAGGTGGAGGGTATTGCTTTCATGTCGTGGATCCATGGCCTTCCCACGATTACGTTATAAGTCGTGTCAGTATCGATGACTTGGAACCTGGTACTTTTGATCACCCATTCAGCATAAGTGCTAAGCTCAATTTCTCCTTTTGTTACAACCGTAGAGTTATCAAACCCTGATATGGCTCGTGCCCTTGGGATTACTTGATTCCCCAATAGCATTTGTTCCACGACTCTTAGCGAAATGATATTGACTGAACTACATGGATCAATCAACACTCTTTTTACGTTAGTGTCATGAATAAGTAAAGATATTACTAGAGCATCATTGCGAGGAAGCATTAATCCGCCGATATCTGCATCATTGAAAGTTATATCGTCCGCTTCTAGATTTTCACGAACCAGTTTTCCATGTGTAATTGTGAACTTTGTGGTCGTTTTGCAGACCACTCCGTTTACTTCTTCACCTCTGTGTATCACGTTGACGGTTCGATTTGGAGAAGGAGGCTTTGGGGGGTCCTGCATGTTCTTCATATATGCATGTTTACCTTTATCACTAAACAATTCTGTCTGTTTCAATAAATTTTCTACTTCACCTTGTAAAAATCTACAATCCGCAGTCTTGTGCCCATGATCGTTATGGAATTCACACTAATGATCTGAGTTCCTTCTATTTGGATTTGATCGCATCTCTTTGGGCCACTTAACCTTGTCTCCCACGTTCCTCAATATTGAGACAAGTTCAGTAGTACTTACATTAAAGGTATGATCCCCAATTCGGGTACTACCTCTAGGTCGTTCATCTTGATCTTTTCTGGATCTAGATGAGGATGAGACTACATCTCTTCCTGGTGGTCTATAGTCTGACCTAGTATTTTTTAACCTGGAATGAATATCACATCCTGAGGGTCCTATGTAAGGATCGTACCTGGTTTTACCTGATCTTCTGTCTGATTTAGGACGTCTGGATCTGGAATGATCTTCATCTCTTGAACAATCAATGATATCTTCTTCTATTCTGAGTTTAGTATTATACCTGTTATATACAGCGTTCCATGTTGTAGCGGGGAATTCTCTTAGACTTTCCTTAAGTCGTCTCGTGGCTTCTGAGCTTTTATCGTTTAGGTTGCTTGCAAATGCCATGGCTACCCAATTATCAGGCACCCTTGGTAATTTCATTATTTCTCGTTGAAACCTGTCTACAAACTCACGGAGTAGTTCCTTGTCTCCTTGTTTTATTTTGAATATGTCTTCCATTCTTTTCTCAACTTTTTGTGCACCAGAGTGTGCTTTTATAAATGAATCTGCAAGCTCAGCAAAAGAGTCAATAGAATTTTCAGGGAGAAGAGAATACCAGGTTAGGGCTCCTTTGGTAAGTGTTTCCCCAAATTTTTTGACAAGGACTGATTCAATCTCTTGTTTTGTTAAGTCGTTGCCTTTTACTCCAGTAGTGAAAGTGTCACATGATCACGTGGGCCAGTTGTTCCATCATATTTGGGAATGTCAGGCATTTTAAACTTCTTGGGTATAGGCAAGGGAGCCGCACTTGGCTTCCAAGGTTGTTGAGAATACCTATCAACATCAATGCCTTTGATAATAGGCGGTACTCCAGGAATTTGTTCGATGCGATCATTCTGCTCCTTCATCTGTTTCTGTATGGTTAGCATTAGATTTTGTAATGCTGAGTTATTAGATATACCTGGTCTCGCTTCGAGAGATTCATTAGGAGTATCTGCCCTTCCTGAGTTTGCCAACCCAGATTGAGGATTTTCCATGGTGATGGTATTATTGGGGGGTGGTGTTGGTGGTGCAGGTAACGCTGCCGGTAATCCCCTCGCAAATTCTTGCAAAGCTTGGCTCACATACTCTGCAATCATTTGCTTTACTCGATCTTGTTCCACCATTTGATCATTATCATCATTGTTGTTATTGGATCTTTCTGGGGATTATTCCCTTGAACCACGTGGGGTTCTTGAGGGTGATGGAACTGGGGTTCCATTCCTTTGCTGGTTGTTGTCGTTGGAGTTCGACATAGTTCAGAGGATATCGCTTGAAAAGAAAACAAAGATTATCAGATTCCCGGTAACGGAACCAATTTTTTTAACCAAAGAATTAGATCCTTTGACTAAAGCTATTTCTAGGATGAACACGGATTACTGATAATCAAGAAAATAGAGAAAAATGAATAATAGACAATATTGCAGAAATATAGAAAAGCAAAGTAGATTGTATTCGAGAATCAGATGCCTTTACAAGTTGTATTCCCCCTCCCTTATATAGGAGATTCCTTAATATAACGTGTAACTCTTGCTATGATTGCCCATTAATGACTAATTATGACATTGATGGGGCGTTACAAAGGATAACGGTAATTGGGGTACGGTTACATAACGTATGAGTAATCAATTGTGGGTTCTTGAATCTGCTTGTAGCTTTATCCAGATTCATTCTGACCGTGTCTCTTCCCTGTCTTGATCAGGTTGAGTTTCCCGTGGCTGATGAGCTCGAGGGTTTATTGAATCGTGCCTCTATGTTCCGTACCTCTTCAAAGAATCACATCCAGCTGTCGCGTTCTCCTGTGTCCACATAACTGGCTGAGTTTTCAAGAGTAGGCTTACGTGTGAAATTCTTTTTACCAATACAAATAGCCATCGACTCTTCGCCATAAGTTAATTTCTTATCAAATTGTGCAATTGATGCTTCAAGAATATGAGAGGAGTCCAATATACATTTTTTTCCTAGAATATAAATATGGAACACTATATAGAAAAAATAATAACTCACATCCCTTCAATTATCTCTTATAATCTTATAAACCTTGGATTTATCTTCCCTATTTTTTTTCAAATTGCATCACGCCTTTCACAAAGGAGACTCGTATGATCACTCGGTCTCCAACTACAAATTCCAAGTCTATTTTTTCTCTTATCTGCACAAAACTTTTGTCTGCTTTGTGATGTAAGTAATATCTGTATGATTAAGTAGGCATTATCAATAGCTTCTTATACTACTAAGTCTGAACCCAATACCTTTGCCTCATTATTTTTTTGTCATCTAATAAGGGAGCGAATTCGTCGCAACATTTCACATGATGTCATACTCTAACTGCAAGCTATCATTATAGGTAAGTTCAGCTAAATGTTGGGAATCATCCCAACTATCTCCAAACTCAAGAATATCATCTCTCAACATATCCTTCAAGATCTGTATAGCACATTCGAATATTGCATTTGCGTGAGATAAAGTAGAGCTCTATTGAGTCAGATAATTTTTTGTTCAAGTATATTTGTGCATATTATACCTCACTATCCTACTTTGTAAGCCAATTTATAACTTTCCCACATATAATTATAACTTCTAATTGTTTGAGGTAGTTTTGTCGTAAAATTCACTTGATTCTATTTTATTTCCAACTTTGGAATATCGAGTTGTTGTAGTGTGCCTGTGAGTCATAAATGTTGACATGGTAACAAGTAAAACTTTTAGAAACAAGATTAAGTTAATCTTCCTCCTTTTTTTCACAAATATAAATTTCTTCTAATCATGGTACATCTTACTAGGCTTCGGATGTATAGTGTTAGTGTATCTAGGATGGTGAGCTCCTCAAGAATAATTTGTCTTAACACATCTACATCTAATATATATAACTAGTTACCTAGTCGATAATATAATTTCTATCAATAGTTATATCCTTGCTATTACTAGCTAGAACCTAATCTCGATATTTGCATAATCGGTCATCTTTCTATTGAGTGACCTTTATGCACTTTCTAGTGAAGACTTTACTTGAACACAAGCCAACAATGGCTCTGAAATTTTTCACACTAAATCTGACACTTGTACCACTTAGTCTGTGCATATCCTTAACCAAAAGTCTCGTTATAGGAGCTATATGTGTCGAACTACCCCACAAATTTTTTTTATATACTTAATGCATTGGTCATAACAATGGCATTTCCAGGATGATATAGAATAGTGATATAATAACATTCCTTAAATAATTTTAACCATCCACGTTGCTAAAGATTCAAATGTCTCTGCTAGAAGACGCATTTCAGACTCTTGTGGTCTATAGAAATCTCGCAAGTTTCATTGTACAATTAGTGTCTCTAATCTTTAGAGCAAATACAATTCCGGAAATCTCCAAATTATAAATGGGATGGTTCTGATCGTACTTCTTTAGTTGTGTTGAAATATAAGCTATTAATGATCAGTTTACATATCCTAATCTGACATTCGAAGCATTACATAACACTGTGAATCCTTTAGAACATAATGATAAGGCTAATTATTTATAGTGGTCAAACATGTCTTGAGCTTCCAAAAGCTCTACTCATTTTTTTTGTTCACTGAAACATTAATTTTTTTTAATGTTAACTTGGTAAATGGCGCCGCTACTATAAAATAATTCTATAGAAATAGCTTGTCGTAACTCCTTAGCCCAAGAAGTTGTGAATCTCCATAGAAGTAGTTGATCCTTGCCACTTCTGAACTGCTTCTATCCTATTGGAATCTATCGTAATCACATCCTTAGTTACAATATGCCCGAGGAACTCCACTGAGTCTAGTCAAAACTCATGCTTAGAGAACTTGGTAAAAAGTTGTTTTTCTCCAGTGTCTTTAACACTTTTTTTTTCAAGTGATCCTCGTATTCTTCCTGGCTAAGAGAATATACAAGAATATCGCAAGTAAGAACTATGAATTTTTTTTTCTTTCCAAAAGCCAACTTGAATACCTTATCTATTGTATAAAACCTATAATAGAAAAAAATGAAAATATATAAAGACGTAAATTAAGTGTCACGACCCGAAAACCAACCTGGTCGTGATGGCGCCTATCGTGATACTAGGCTAGCCAATTCACTATGCATAACAGAAGAAACCTTTCATCTGATTCAATATTAACCAGTATTTCATAAATCTTCCGTTTTAGCATTTCAAAAAAAATAAAGTTAGGTAAAACATTTAAATACAGCCCCAAAACCCGGAGTCATCAGTCATGAGAAACTAAAGAAAATACAAAATCTGGTATTGTTCCCTTACTACAAACAAGTCTGAGAATAAACAAAATGACTAAATAGGAAGGAGAAAGGCAAGGTTGCGGACGCCGTGCAGCTACCTTGCAATCTCCGAAGTTCTCCAAAGAGAGTAAATCAGCTCTCACTCAGCCCTGGCACCTGAATCTGCATACGAGGTGCACGGAGTAACGTGAGTACACCAACTCAGTAAGTAACAAGCCCAACCTGTGGATTGAGAGGTAGTGACGGACTAAACCTCCATATTCATGACAAAATAAATGTACAAAAATTTAGGATGTTTTCAGTTAACTAGACACCTCAAGTGATAATATAAACACAGTTCTGAACAGTTTAACATATATACCTCGACGTATTCTACATGCCAATGCATCAACAGTATGAAATGCACAAAGTGATCCCACTCTCAAATACTCGTCCACTCAGTACTGTATACGGCTCGCATGGCCCAGGGAAGATCCCTTCCAGAATATATACACATCACACATAAGTCACTCAGTACTGAGGAAGGATAATCTAGCCCCAAGGAGAAGATCCATCTCCAGATAATGATACACCTCACAACCACTCGGTATTGTATGTGGCTCAACGACCCAGGGAAAATCCACCCCAGAATACGTATACACGTCACTGACCTCAGTCGCTCAGTACCGATGGAAACAGGCCAATCCAGTCTCATGGAGAAGATTCATCTCCAAGCATAAACACTTCGGACAAGATCCATGTCCAGGGAAGATCCATCCCTCAAATATCACTGCGCTCACTAGGGGTGTGCTACAGACTCCGGAGGGGCTCCTACAACCCAAGCGCTAACATAAGCCAGATCCAGGCATAATCAATATAACATGCTGCGGCATGCAGCTCGATCCCATATATGTCACTCAATATCAGGCTCTCGGCCTCACTTAGTCATCAGTCTCCAGTATCGCTCACATGGGCTCACAATGCATGAACTAGCCCGAATCAATGATATAATGTGCAAAACAACAATTACCGAGACTAAGACATGATAAGATATGCACTGACAAGACTGAGTATATAATATCAATGAAATACATGAGATGACAGCAATGAACGACCACTCGGGTCTCAACAACATCGGCGTGAAGCCTTAACATAATATCTAGCATGAATTCTAGCATGTTCGCATTAAGACGACCACTCGGGTCTCAACAGTATCGGCATGAAGCCTTAACATAATATATAGCATGATTTCTAGAATGTTCACATCAGTAACATTGACAAAAGCATAGATATCTACAAGAGAGAACCAATAAATGGTGCCATGGAATGAACCAGGTCACAAGTATCACGGTGCACGCCCGTCATTTGGTATGTGCGTCACCCAATTCTAATCACATAACATGTAGTTCGGGGTTTAGAACCTTCAGAACCAAGATTGAAAGCGTTACTTACCTCAATCAAGCCAAAACTCTACTCTGCAATGCCCTTGCCGCTCGGCTCGGCCACAAATCGCCCCGAATCTAACCAAAATCAGTATTATATCACTAATATTTGCTAAAGGAGAGAAGCCCACATCAAAATTGTCAAATTACATCACAAATCCCGAATTCGGCCAAACCCGACCCCCAGGCCCACGTCTCAGAACTCGACAAAAATCACAAAACAAGAATCCTTACACTCTCAAGAGTCCATACATACCAAATACATCAAAATCCGACGACAAATGACCCCTCAAATCCTTAAATAAAAGTCTCAAGTTCCCAAGCCCTAACCCCTCAAATTACACCATTAAATCCCATAAATTTCATGATTAAACAGTAGAAAAATCATCACAAATGCAAGAAATAAATTCCAAGTAACTTACCCAATTGATAGCCTTCAATTTCCTCTTAAAATCACTGCTCAAAAGATCCAAACCATCCAAAAATGGTGAAAAATCGCGAAGGCAACCTGATATAGGTTCTGCCGAGCACTCTCGCACCTGCGACTCCAAGATTCGCACCTGTAGCACTGCACCTTCGGAAAATCCCTCGCAGATGCGGATTTTCATTGAAACCCAATTTCCGCATTTGCGGCCTTTTTCATGCACTTGCGGTCCCGCAGGTGTGAGCCAACCTCCACACCTGCGCTCCCAGTCCAGGCTCCCAAACTCCGCATCTCGTCCGCACCTGCGCCTTCGCACCTGTGGCTCCCCATCCGCAGGTGCGACCACACCAGAAAGCCTGTACCAACAGCCAATTTGCTACATTTTTCAAACTTTTAGCTTCCGTTAGCCATCCAAAAATCATCCCGAGGCCCTCAGGACCTCAACCAAAAGTACCAACAAGTAATATATCAATATTCCAACTTAGTTGAACCTTCGAAACACTCAAAATAACATCAAAACACCAAATCAAATACAAGATTCAAGCCAAAGGATTCCTAAACTTCTGAAATTCGCCAATGATGCCAAAACCACCCAAACCACGTCCGAATGACCTGAAAATTTGCACACACATCCCAAATGACGCTACAAACCTGATCCTGTCACGCCCCAAAACTGAGGGACGAGACCGGCGCCCAACCGGATGATCCTGATCAAGCGGACCTGCATTGCCTTTCCTGCCCAATGCGCTACCCCGTGTTTACAATATACATTATTCCACATGAATTAGCAATTTAGAGTTTAAGCATGAATCTACTACTTTATTTCATTTTGTCCTTTATCATTTCCAAATTTAATAATCACAAAACATACAATAATTTCGGTTCGGACCATGATTACTAGTAAACACATCTACTACCCAAAATACATATATGTACAACCTACATCATGTCTACGGAGCCTCTAAGAGTACTAAGGGTTTACACAATACTTGTTGGCAACAAGGCCCCGGCTATACCTTAGAGATATAACATATACAAAAGGGAGGATATAGACTACACACGGCCCCGAGAGGAAGTGGGGCTCACCGGATCTGCAGAAGGTATTAAAGGGAAACACCACTATCGGCGGTCTGGGCTACCTGTTGTGGAACCAACTACATCCATATAAAAGATGTAGCGCCCCCGGCAAAAGGGAAGTTAGTACCATTGAATAGTACTAGCATGTACGAACCAAGTTTATTCCACGTAGAATCAAACAATACACAATTAGAAAACAGTTAGGGTAGCCACAAAAGTACCACACAGGTATACGGAAAACCACAAATGAAGTAACCACAATTACTCATTTCAATTATTCATCTATTGCGGCGCGCAACCTGATCCCACCGTACATTCTCATCTCACCATTATTACCTCTCCACCCTTATTACTTTGTGTTGCGGCGCGCAACCCGATCCCACCGTACAATCACATCTCACCCTTGTTACCTCTCCACCCTTATTACTTCGTGTTGCGGCGTGCAACATCCCACCTTAAAATCACACTCCACAAAAACAACCACCAACAATTACATCACAAGGTTCTTTATCATGAAGAACATAAGTTCATATCAACCAATAACTATGTGAAATCAAGGCACAATGATCCTTACCAATCAATAATTCATACATGGTGTTGCCACAATCATTAACTCAATAAAATCCGCCCATATTTACTTTCATTATTTGCTACATAGCATTTAGCACTTAGATACATTCAATAATTTATTTCATTATCATTTCTTTCGTTTCGTAGCACATCCTCTCGTACCGATGTATTCAACATTTAACGATCCTTACACATGGTAGGATAGCACAAATAATCACCCTTCATAATCTCAATTAGCATGGTAATTTACTTAAGAAAATAAGAGAATGAATTCGTACAACTCGACACAGCAGGACAAACAATCCACATATGCTCAAGCAAGAATTTCATACCCTGTACTCGGACACCAACAAGGTAACTCTACAAAGATTAAAGTTAGCCATACATACCTTGAATCGGAATTCCCCTTTAAATTTTCTACCACAATTCACCAGACCTTCTAGCACCTTCAATATAGTTCACAATGTGGCATAATTTAACTTGGAATTAGGAACAATGATCATGTCTTGAGCTCACTTGATCATTCTATCAAACACTAGGTGTTCCTTCAGGTTGAATGGCCTCTTTTAGTGAAAGATTACTCTAACCCATTTCCTTTTTCTAGATTATGATTAGTTAGTTACATGCATGCAAGACTCCTACCCCTATCTTCATGAACTCACCTAACCATGTTTTATTTTAACAAAAATCTGGAAATTTAGGTTGATGGGGTAGAAGTTTACCTCTTGTAGTGAAGAAAATGGTGTCCTACTTGATCAATTCTAGGCCTGAGTAGCGATAGGGGAACAATTAAGGAAGATGGAACTCTCTCCCTCTAGAACCCACTCTCTCCTCTCTTTATTTTATCAGAAAATGAGCTTAAAATGAAAGGGCGAGGTGTTTTAATGTACTGGGGGTCGGGTATAAAATTAGAAATTTAACAGTCCCGAAGTAGAAATGCGGTCAGGAATGCGATCGCATTCCTGCTATGCTGTCCGCATTCCTGTCGCATAATTGGCCCTCAAATGGGCCAAAAAGAAAAATAGACTGCCCAGGTATGAGACCACTATGCGGCCCGCATACCTGTTATGCGATTGCATAGTGCGTCGCATAACTCCCTAAGCAAAAGACAAGGTACAAGAATTCGACAACTATGCGGCCCGCATTCGTGAAATGCGATCGAATTCTGGGCCACATAGCTGTCCTCAAAATGGACAGCAAACTGCGACCACTCTGCAGTCCGCATACCTGATATGCGATCGCATAGTGGACCGCAGACCTGCACAATTCTGGAAAATTATATCTTGTAAGTTCCGGGGTACTTTTTACTCAAAAAGGGTCTGTTTTAAGAATTTCTACAGTTATAACAACACGGGGACCTATTTGGGTACTATTTTTAGCCATTAAATTTTACGGGTCTTTACATTCTCCGCCACTTAAAATCATTCGTCCTCGAGTGAGGATCGGGGAATCACTAGAGTATGAAAAACACAAGATAAACCATCCCCCAAATTTTTACTAACTCCGATATTTTCTGAAAGTTTCACCAGAGTTTCCTTTATAACTAGGCCTATCTACCTGTCAGAGAGCCCCCGAAACACATTTTAACCAATTCCACAAATTTTTAGTTACTTTATCAACTTGTACATAATCCGGTCATTACAACAAGTTACATGTAATTCAATTACTTTCACAAGCCTCACATAGTTAGGTTAACTCCACAAATTTGCACATAATTCAACTATTACAATGATTTGCACATAATTTCAGCTATTTCAATGAGTTGCACATAATCCAACTAATCACATCAACATATACATTTATGGCACAAAGTTTGAAAAGTCACAATAGTAGGGTAATTAGGGGAGTGGAGTGTTCTTGCACAAAATTAAACACAATATATAATTGCGTAGGAATGACAACTTTCAAAACCACTATCGGACTTATTCAAACAAGTGGGGATATTTCTCTTTCATTTCATTTCATTTTACACTTCCCATGTGACTTCTTCGACTTGTTGACTCTGACATAATACTTTAACAGAAGCAACCTCTTTGTTCCTCAATCTACGGACTTGCCTATCAAGAATAGAAACTGGAACCTCTTCATACGAGAATCCTTCATTAATTTCAACTGTCCCAACTGGCACAATGGCGGATGGATCCCCAATCACCTTCTTCAACATGGACACATGAAACACTGGGTGCACTAATGACATCTCAGGGGGCAATTCCAACCTATAATCCACTCATCCTATCCTTTGAGCAATCCTATATGGCCCGACATACCTTGGGCTCAATTTCCCTTTCTTCCCAAACCGCATCACTCCTTTCATGGGATACACCTTCAAGAATACCCAATCATCTACTAGAAACCCCAAATCTCTTCGACGAACGTCCGCATAGGATTTTTGATGACTCTGAGCAGTCTTCATCCTTTCCTGAATGTCTTTAACTTTTTCCATAGCTTGGTGCACAAGATCCGGTCCTAGCAGTTCCGCCTCGCCAACCTCGAACCATCCAATCGAAGACCTACACCTCCTTCCGTACAATGCCTCAAACGGGGCCATCTGAATACTAGCATGGAAACTGTTATTAAAAGAAAATTCTATAAGTGGCAAGTGATCATCCCAGCTACCCTTGAAATCTAATACACAAGCCCGTAATATATCTTCAAGCGTCTGAATGGTCCGCTCTGCCTTCCCATCAGTCTGTGGGTGGAATGTTGTGCTGAGATTTACCTGCGTACCCAAACCTTGCTGAAATTTCTTCCAAAAGTTAGCTGTGAACTGGGCCCCTCGATCCGAGATAATAGATACTGGAGTGCCATGGAGTCTTACTATTTCCTTGATATACAACTGAGCATATTGTTCCGCAGTATCAGTGGACTTGACTGGAAAGAAGTGAGATGATTTCATGAGCCGATCCACTATTACCCAAACAAAGTCAAACCTACGAGGAGTGCGAGGTAACCCTACCACAAAGTCCATATTGATCATCTCCCATTTCCACATTGGTATTCCATAAGCTGCTTCAACCCACCGGGCCTCTTATACTCGGCCTTCACTTTCTGACAATTCGAACACCTAGCCACAAAGTCTGACACGCCCCTCTTCATACCATTCCACCAATAAATCTCCTTGAGATCATGATACATCTTCGTAGAACCTAGGTGTACTGAATACCTGGAATTGTGAGCCTCTGCCATTACCCTTTCCCGAAGATCATCCACGTCCGGAACACATAGCCTCCCTTGGCACCGCAAAACACCGTCATCATTGCCGGGCAAAAATGCTGTAGTCTTATGATTCAGAAAATCCTATTTCAACTGTACCAATGCTGGATATCTGAATTTCTTTTCCTTGATTTCCGTTACAAGTGAAGATTCTGCTCCATTACGCACCACGACATCCCCTTCGTCTGAGGTCGAAAGACAGACACCCAGTAGCCAACTGATAAAACTCCCAAGCCAAAAGCCTCTGACTTGCTTCCAAATACATGGATTTCCGACTAAGAGCGTCGGCTACCACATTCGCCTTCCCTGGATGGTACAAAATATTCATATCATAATCCTTTAGCAATTCTAACCACCTCCGCTGCCTTAAGTTCAACTCCTTTTGTTTGAATGAATACTGAAGAATCTTGTGGTTTGTGAACACGTCCACATGGACCCCATAAAGATAATGTCGCCAGATCTTTAATGCAAACACAACCGCTGCGAGCTCCAAATCATGCGTCGGATAATTCCTTTCGTGATTTTTGAGCTGCCTAGAAGCATGTGCTATTACCTTACCACATTGCATCAATACACACCCCATACCAACCCTTGAAACATCACAATACACCACAAACCCTCCCGAACCTTCTGGCAAGGTCAACACTGGCATCGTAGTGAATCTCAATTTCAATTCCTGAAAACTCTTTTCACAAGCATCGGACCACTGGAACTTAACCGCCTTCTACGTCAGCTTAGTCAATGGGGAGGCGAGGGTAGAGAATCCCTCCACGAACCTCCGATAATATCCAGCCAAACCCAAGAAACTGCGGATCTCTGTTGGGGTCGTTGGTCTAGGCCAATCCTTCACCGCTGCAATCTTTTGGGGATCAACCCGAATTCCTTCCTTGGAAACAACATGGCCCAAAAAAGTGACTAATTCTAGCCAGAATTCACATTTTGAAAACTTCGCATACAACTGGTGATGATGAAGAGTCTGCAGAACCGCCCTAAGGTGAGTAGCATGATCTTCCTGACTTTGCAAATAAACAAGGATGTTGTCAATGAAGACAATCACAAAGGAGTCAAGGAACGATTTGAAAACTCGATTTTTAAGATCCATAAAAGCTGTTGGGGCATTGGTTAGCCCAAAAGACATTACCAGAAATTCGAAGTGCCCATATCAAGTCCTGAAGGTAGTCTTAGGAATATCCTGCTCCCTGAGCTTTAACTGGTGATACTCGGACCGCAAATCAATCTTTGAGAAGAACCTAGCACTTTGTAACTGATCGAACAAATCATCTATCTGAGGCAATGGGTATTTGTTTTTTATGGTGACCTTGTTGAGCTACCAATAATCAATACACATCCGAAGAGATCCGTCTTTCTTTCTGACAAAAAGAACCGGTACGCCCCAAGGCGACACACTTGGCCGTATGAAACCCTTTTCTAATAGATCTTTCAATTGCTCTTTTAACTCTCTCAATTCTGCTGGCGCCATTGTAAGGTGGAATAGATATAGGCTGCGTATCTGGCAATACATCAATCCCGAAATCAATCTCTCTATCCGGTGGAATTCCAGGAAGCTCGTCCGAAAATACCTCAAGAAATTCATTCACAACAGGCACAGGTTCGGGAGCAGGCACCTCTGAAATGGTCTCCCAATCCGGACCAAATGGTAGATGCACGCCTTTCTAATCATCTTTGAGGCTTTAAGGTAGGAAATAAATCTACCTCTTGGCACAACATCATTCCCCTCCCACTCGATAAGTGATTCATTAGGAAACTCAAACCTCATAATCCTAGTTCGGCAGTTGAGTTTAGCAAAGCACGAATAGAGCCAATCCATCCCCATAATTACATCAAAATCTACCATTTCTAACTCAATAAGATCGGTCGTGGTATCCCGACCACGCACCCTAACAACACAATTCCTATAGACTCGCACCTGTCGTAATGGAATCACCAACCAGAGTCGACACAGAGAAAGGCTCGTGAAGCTGTTCGGGTTCTATCCCAAAACTTGAAGCAATAAATGGAGTAACATATGACAAATAAGAGTCGGGATCAATAAGAACATAAACATCATGTGACTGAACAGTCAGAATACCTTTGACAACATCTAGGGAAGCCTCCACACTCTAGCGACCACTCAAAGCATAGAACCGACTGGGTCCCCCTCGACCCCGTGCTCCACCCTGACTGTACTGCACCCTGCTGGAGCTGGAGGGCATGCTGAAGATGTAGCGGCTGAAGAGATGGATGGTTGAGCAGCACGCCTACCCGCGCCCTGACTAGGTGCGCGGCAGTCTCGCTGGATATGGCCTCTCCCTCCACATCTATAGCACACTGGTATATCCAAGTAACAAGGCTCAGAATGAGACCTCCCACACTTAGGGCATGGGACCCTCCGCTGCTGCTGGAACCTCCCACCTGAACGACCCAACTGATGGAACCTTCTGCTATCTGAACTTGGTCCCAAGCGACCTCCCCGCTGATAACTATGCCTTGATGGCGGGGCAGTGGCTGAGGACTAAGCATAGGACTGGGATGGCTCTGATGACCCTCTCCCAAGGACTGATCTCCCTCCTCCAACTGAACTCCCAGGGTTGCCCGCTGACCGGGCCCTACTACTACTCTCCCTCTCCATTCTTATCTTCAACTTCTGAGCCTTTATGGCCTGGGCGAATCCCACGATCTTCCCATAATTCATATCTGAATGCAAGGCAGCTGTAGCAGCTTCATTAAACACCAAGGGACCAAGGCCTTGAACAAACCGTCAAACTCTGGCCTCTATATTTGGCATCATGTGAATGGCATATTTGGACAGGCGCACGAACTCTATGTGGTACTCCCACACAGTCATGTTGCCCTGCTTAAGGACCTCGAACTCCGCAGCACGGGCTTCCATAGTCTCGGCAGGCAAGAAATGATCCATGAAGGCATCAACAAACTCATCACACTTTGCGGGAGGGCTCCCCTCCCCACGGGACCCCTCCCACATCTCAAACCACGAATACGTTGCTCCCTTTAACTGATAGGAAGCCAACTCAAACCCCTCGGTCTCTGTAGCCTTCATAACCCGGAGAGTCTTGCACATCTCATCAATAAACTCCTAAGGATCAGCCTCTGGGTCGGTGCCTATGAACTATGGAGGGGCTAACCACAGAAACTGGTTGACCCTAGAACCTGAAGAATCCCCTTGCTCGCTAGAGGATGCAGGGGCAGCATGTGATCTTTGGGCCTGGGAGGCCACTAGCTGAGTCAACATCTGAATAGCTCCCCAGAGGTCCCCATCAGAAATACCATGACCGGAAGTTGGGACTGAAGAAGAATTAGGAACATCAGCGGGAGGGACTGTAGCACCCTCTACTGGAGCAGGAATAGGAATATCCTGGCCTGGGATGGAAGATTCAGGCAGATTCAGAGTCGGGGAATCATTCTCACCCACACCATCAGATAAAGAATTCACGGCCACTCCTGGGGTGGCATTGGCCTCTGGGCCGATTCGGGCTCTCTTCTTGGGTGCCATGTACTGAAAATTGGAATAATGCATAGGTTAGATAAAGATGTCTTCATCTTCCACTTTATCGCACGATACAGAGTAATAATGAAAGGGTATTTTCCTAAATGTCCATGCAGCTCCCTAATTATAGATGTGGTCGACAACACACCGATAAGAAGAGATCTACTAGACACAGCTCCGAGACATCCTAGGACACTTTTAAAAACCTTAGGCTCTGATACCATGTTTGTCACGCCCCAAAACCGAGAGACGAGATCGGCGCCCAACCGGATGATCCCGGTCAAGCATATCTAGATTGCCTTTTCTGCCCAACGCGCTACCCCGTGTTTACAATATACATTATTCCACATGAATTAGCAATTTAGAGTTTAAGCATGAATCTACTACTTGAGTTCATTTTGTCCTTTATCATTTACACATTTAATAATCACAAAACATACAATAATTCTGGTACGGACCACGATTACTAGTAAACACATTTACTGCCCAAATTACATATATGTACAACCCACATCATGTCTACGGAGCCTATAAGAGTACTAAGGGTTTACACAATACTTGCTGGCCACAAGGCCCCGGCTATACCTTAGAGACATAACATATACAAAAGGGAGGATATAGACTACACACTGCCCCGAGAGGAAGTGGGGCTCATCGGATCTGCTAAAGGTATGAAGGGGAAACACCACTATCCGCGGTCTGAGCTACTTGCTGTGGAACCACCTACATTCATATAAAAGATGTAGCGCCCCCGGCAAAAGGGACGTTAGTACCATAGTACTAGTATGTATGAACCAAGTTTATTCCAAGTAGAATCAAACAATACACAATTAGAAAACAGTTAGGGTAGCCACACAAGTACCACACAGGTATACAGAAAACCACAAATGAAGATTCCACACTTACTCATTTCAATTATTCATCTGTTGCGGCGCGCAACCTGATCCCACCGTACATTCTCATCTCACCCTTATTACCTCACCACCCTTATTACTTCGTGTTGCAGCGCGCAACCCGATCCCACCGTACAATCACAGTTCACCCTTATTACCTCTCAACCCTTATTACTTCGTGTTGCGGCGTGCAACCCGATCCCACCTTACAATCACACTCCACAACAACAACCACCAATAATTACATCACAAGGATCTTTATCATGAAGAACATAAGTTCATATCAACTAATAACTATGTGAAATTAAGGCACAATGATCCTTACCAATCAATAATTCATACCTGGTGTTGCTACAATCATTTAACTCAATAAAATCCGCCCATATTTACTTTCATTATTTGCTACACAGCATTTAGCGCTTAGATTCATTCAACACTTTATTTCATTATCATTTCTTTCATTTGGCAACACATCCTCTCGTACCAATGTATTCAACATTTAACAAGCCTTACACATGGTAGGATTAGCACAAAGAATCACCCTTCATAATCTCAATTAGCATGGTAATTAACTTAAGAAAATTATAGAATGAATTTGTACAACTCGACACGTTAGGACAAACAATCCACATATGCTCAAGCAAGAATTTCATACCGTGTACTCGGACACCAACAAGGTAACTCTACAAAGATTAAAGTTAGCCATACATACCTTGAATCGGAATTCCCCTTTAAATTTTCTACCACAATTCACCGGACCTTCTAGCACCTTCAATCTAGTTCACAATGCGGCATATATTAACTTAGAATTAGGAACAATGATCATGTCTTGAGCTCACTTGATCATTCTATCAAACACTAGGTGTTCCTTTAGGTTGAATGACCTCTTTTAGTGAAAGATTACTCTAACCCATTTCCTTTTTCTAGATTATGATTAGTTAGTTAAATGCATGCAAGACTCCTACCCCTATCTTCATGAACTCACCTAACCATGTTTTATTTGAACAAAAATCTGGAAATTTAGGTTGATGGGGTAGAAGCTTACCTCTTGTAGTGAAGAAAATGGTGTCCTACTTGATCAATTCCAGGACTGAGTAGCGATGGGGGAACAAATTGAGGAAGATGGAACTCTCTCCCTATACAACTCACTCTCTCCTCTCTCTATTTTATCAGAAAATGAGCTTAAAATGAAAGGGGAGGTGTTTTAATGAACTGGGGTCGGGTATAAAATTAGAAATTTAACAGTCCCGAAGTAGAAATACAGTCAGGAATGCGATTGCATTCCTGCTATGCGGTCCGCATTCCTGTCGCATAATTGGCCCTCAAATGGGCCAAAAAGAAAATTAGACTTCCCAGGTATGCGACCACTATGCGGTCCGCATACCTGTTATGCGATCGCATAGTGCGTCGCATAACTCCCTCTGCAAAAGACAAGGTGCAAGAATGCGACAACTATGCGGCCCGCATTCGTGAAATGCGATCGCATTCTGGGCCGCATAGCTGTCCTCAAAATGGACAGCAAACTGTCCAGGTATGCGACCACTATGCGGTCCGCATACCTGATCTGCGATCGCATAGTGGACCGCAGACCTGTGCAATTCTGGAAAATTATATATTTTAAGTCCCGGGGTACTTTTTACTCAAAAAGGGTCCGTTTTAAGAATCTCTACAGTTATAACAACACGGGGACCTATTTTGGCATTATTTTTAGCCATTAAATTTTATGGGTCTTTACAGTTCCAACTTCTGAAATTCCATTCCGACCCCGATAGCTAATTTTCCATTGCCGACCGGAAATCGCCAAAAATCCAATTTCGCTAATTCAAGCCTAATTCTACCACGGACCTCCGAATAACATTTCAAATACACTCCTAAGTCCCAAATCACCTTATGAAGCTATCCGAACCATAAAAATCACATTTCGAAATCATATACCTATAAGTAAACTTCCGGTTGAATTTTACAACTATTGAACCAAGTTAAGAGACTAAGTGTCTCATTTATCTCCACAATCACTCTGAACCCGAGCGAACCGACAAAACACAACCTACAAGATTTGATCACACATAATAAATCAGAAATAGGGGAAACGAGGCCAAACTCTCGGAACGACCGGTCGGGTCGTTACATTCTCTCCCACTTAAACATACGTTCGTCCTCGAACGTGCCCAGAGTTGTTCCAAAAACCATCAAAATTGCTGAATAACCTTACCATGCACATACTCGGGGGTAACCCCATGTCACCCTACCCCGTATAGGTCCAATAGCACAACATAGCTGAAAGTTTGAAATTCTACCTAATCCATAAACCTTAGAACCAAATTTCCACTTCTGAAATAATTTATAAGATCAAAATCCCACATCTATAAGTTCCCTAAATCCGGACAAGCTGTACCAAACCTTTCCCGTAACCCAAGATGAAATTGTTTAACCAAAGAATTAGATTTTTTTCCCAAAGCTATTTTAAGAAGAACACGGGTTTGTGATAATCAAAGAATAAGATTATAATGGTAGGTAAACTCGTAAATGGAAAGCAGTAAGATGCACAACAAGTAAGTATATTGCAATAGTAGTTCGAGTGTTTTTTTTCCTCCTCTTACAGGTTATATTTTTCTCCATTATATAGGGAATTTCCTAATATAACGTCTGCCATTTTCGGTGATTGAGCATTAATGACTAATTATGGCTCTAATGTAACGTTACAATGAATCAACCGTAACTGTTGCGTGAATGTTGTGTAACGTATGGATCTCTAATTTGAAGATCTCTCAATCTGCCCTTTATTCTGCCTAAATACACTTTTGACCGTATCTCTTCATTTTCTCAATCAGGTTGAGACTTCCGTAGCTAATTAACCCATGGGTGTGATTTTTCGTGCCTCTTTGCCTCATACCTCTTCATAGAGTTCCATCCAACTATCGTGTCTTCATTTCTCCACGTAGATTAATGAGTCATCAAGATTTGTTACACATGTGAAGCTCTTTTTTACCAATACAGATAGTCCCCTCACTTACCATATATTTATCAATTAATATTTGGTAAGTGGATACTCATTTATGGCCGGAATATTTTACCGCCGCTTCACTCAAATCATTGCATATTTTTCTGTACGTAAGTGTTGCTTGTCACTTCCATTTAATGCTTATGCCACGTGGAATTCTTGGGTTGGTTCTGCAATTGTTCAACGTCTATTAGGGCTTTCTTGTGGCTGCATCAGTCACGAAGTGACATCTTCAATTATGGTTTTAACATCATTGCTTTTTTTTCATTTTTTGACGGTTGTCTTCGAGTATAAATACCCCCATTTTCCTTTTCTTTCACGAAAAACTTCTAACTTTCAAACTTTATTTGTAAAGAAATTTTTTCTTTGCCTTTGTAGATATGTCTTCTTCAAACCAATCTAAGAGAGTCATAAACGTTGATGAATTGACACCCTCTTCTGCTCCGACTCGGAGTCGGAGGGGTGGTAGACTGAGGAGTTTAGGCTCTACTCCTTCGAGAGGCTCTTTTTCTTCCCAGATTGTTTCCCCTCTTTCTTCTAGGTCTTTAATCTCTCCAAGATCTATGGTTTCCAGGTCTTTATCCAGGGGTAGAGAACATCACGAACCCCTACGCGAACCATGAGTTGATGAAATCATTCCTGCTGAGTTTACCTTCACTAGGGATACTCAGGTTCTTGTAGATCAGTAGTTATCCCTTGATAGTGTTGATAGGTATCCCACTCTTATTACTGAAGGTTTGATTCCCCTTGTTCATAGGGAATGTTCTTCGGAGTCTGATTTTCCCATTGTTATCCTGAATAGCAATCAAAGAATAACGTCTTACAAGACGAATCATTCTTTTGTTTACACCTCCCTTTACTCTAGGGTTTAGACCTCCTATTGATCCAGTCATCATCGAATTTTGTCTTTTATTCAACATTTGCTTAGGACAAGTTGGTCCTCTTGTGTGAAAGGTTGTCGCGTGTCTTAGATGTTTAGTTTCTTTAACCTTGGTTCCTTTTACCTTTACTCACCTCATTCATCTTTATTCTCCTACCTTATTTCGTCAAGGGGTTTTCACTCTGGCTGCTAGGAGCAAAAGAGTGTTGGTAACCCCTGATGATGATAAGGATAGAGGTTAGTACCTTCGGTACATTGTTGTGCCCACTGCTGGTTTAGTGGGCGAGAAAAATCTTCCCTTCCCTGAGAAGTGGAATCGCGCATATGAGTACATTTTAGCTCACATTTGTTATTTTTCTTATCTTTGCTTTAAGTGTTTATTAACACCGTAGCTATTTCTTCCTCTTTCAGCAATCATGGGTACTATTGAGAATGTCTCCGGTATCCGTGATTGGGTAGAAAAGTTGTTGTCAATTGCTCCATTGGAGGAAAGATCTTGGAAGTACTTCTCCGGGAAGTACGGTTGGAAAGTGAAGACTCACGGTAAGTGAAACTTTTGTTTTCGCTTTTTTTCCTTACTCAGTCTTCTTTTTCTTTGTTTGTTTAACCTTTTTTCTTTTGACAGGGTTTTCTGCTCGGGGGATGTCTGCTGCATCCATTTTGAAGATGTCTTAGAAGAAGAAGAAGAAGAAGAAGAAGAAGAAGAAGAAGAAGAAGAAGAAGAAGAAGAAGAAGAAGAAGAGGGCATTTTGGTGCACAAGTCACGTAGAAGAAGAATGGTCTCAGACGATGAGTCTACACCCGTGGCAGTGTCTTCCGTACCTGATGTCAGACCTTCTACCCCCGGGGATTCTTCTTCTTATCTTGCACATGATTCTCTGGATCATCTATTCCACGAAGGTTTTGGCCTTGCTGTTAATGAGGCGTCTCTGGTTTTTTTTTGCTCCCTCCTTTAGAGAAATCTCTTCATCTGTTCCGGCTATTTTCTCTACTCCTTTGGCCATTTCTGCTCCCACTGCTGCCTTGCTCGTGGCTTTCTCAGCTCCTCAAGTTTTCGTGCCTGAGACTTCTTTAGCTCCACAAATTTCATTGCTCGTGGCTCCTTCATCTCAGTCTGCTTCCGTGCCTCCTGTTAGAGAAGTAGGGTCTTCCAGCAGGGAGATGAGGCAAGTGCTAATTGAGGTTCCGGCTGATGGGAGCCTTTTTAAGAAATCCGGCCAACCCGAAGTGTGGCTGAAGCCTTTGATTGGCCCAACAGAGAGGANTCAAAGGTACAATTGATTGTGTTTTTGTAGATCAATCTCATAGGCACAGAACTCATAAAGAGGATTTCTAACATAGAGCAAGAGCTAAAGGAGTGGCATGCTGAAGCAGGGAATTGGAAGGGGCAATATGAAAGCCTGAGGCTCGACAAGGAATCCTTAGAAGAAGAAAAGAGTACCTTGGAGCGGCAGATGAGAGTTGTGGCTGCGGATTTGGCAGTGGAGAAGGCTTCTTCTAACCAAGCGGACAAAGACAAGAGCATTCTTGAGTCTTCATTTGTTGAGCAATTATCCCATGCCCCGGAAGAAGTTAGGAGCTTGAAAGCCTTGCTAGAGCAGAAGGAGGAATACTCAGGCGAGCTTGTGCAGTCACTCACCCGGACTCAGGAGGATCTCCGTGTTGCTTTAGACAAAATCCAATCTCTGAAGGAGTCAATTGTACCTTTGAGGGCTGCCCATGAAGCTGCTGAAGTTGAGAAAGATGGGTTAAGAGCTGAGCTTCAGATACGGGAGAGAGATTATGAAATTCTTGAAGAGGCAGCAACTGTCGATGTTAGTTGGGCGTACATGAATTCTCTCCTTGATACATTGACAAAAATGAGTCGGGGATATTTTGACCTTAACGTTGAAATTGTTAAAATCAAGGAAGCCATGAAAAAGGCTCAACAAGGTTTGAATCTTTCCCCACCTGAAGGTGAGACTCCTGTTGTCCGAGCCTCTTCGTCCCAAGCTGCTCTTACTCCTTCTGCTGATGAAGAAGTCAATCCCCCTCCTCAAGAAGATTAAGATGTTGATTCACCCCCTTTTTTTTATCTTTGTCTCAATTGGTGGTTACCCCCAGTCCCATCGGGGGTAAATTTGGATCTCTCTAAAGTCCCCAAATGACAACTTAGGGGCACCTCAATGTATATAAAAAATCTATACGGCTAAGTATAAGTTAATATTTAGTTTTTACTTAGCCGTTTTAATATATTAATGCAAGTATGACTTTTGTTTTCCGTTGAGTTTCTGTCCTACTCTTTAATTCTTTTGCATGCTTTATTTTTTGAGGTTTTAGTTTTACCTCTGAGTTTTGCATATAGAATGCTTTAGATTACTCGCACCTTTTCGTAATAGGCACGATGTCATATAAAATGTGTGCCTTTTTGTAGTAGGCATAATTTGTGAAAGAGGGCCCTTTCTGATCGACACTTAATGAAGAAGACGTCTCAACTTCATAAAGGTGTAATAATGCAATAGAGTGATAGGAATTTTTCACATGTTTAAGAATGTTTCTGAGGAACGTTTTTTTGTTTGGACTTTCACAACATTTTATATGTGTTTGATTATCGTCTAAAACTCATGTTGCAACTGTTTTCTTTTAGCAGATTTGATATACACTTGTATTTCGTAACTGTTTTCCGTATGTAACAGTTTTTTCGAGTTAATACAAGAGAGAAACTGTTTTTCGTTCGTAACGGTTTTTATTCAAGTTGGGGTTTTCACCCGTAACTATTTTTGTTGACAACAGTTTTCAGTAAGCATGAGGGAAATGCTCTTATATCAGTAACTGTTTTATTTGATAATAGTTTTTTGAACAAGTACAAGGATTTTGATCTTTCATCTGTAACTGTTTTGAATAAGTACAAAGATGCGCATTTATTCCTCGTAGCTAACATTTTGCCTTCTAACCTGAACATGTTCGAAGGTTTTTTGGATTAGGCTTTGTGTTTGAGTCTTTAGCTATTTCGATTTTGCTCGTATCACTTGACTTGTTGGATAGATGGATCTTCAGGCTCGAGCTTTGACTTTTTGATAGTCTTTTTTGCTTCATCTTTGCCTTCCATAGTGTATAGTCCCCCAAGTGTTTGAGCTTTGAATAATGAAATCCCGATCACTTGACTATTCCTTCCTTTTGGTCCTTTTCCTGAAAAGAAAAAACATACGGGACTCGAAGGTATATAGTTTTTAGATGATGACTGCTTAACCCTTTAAAACGTCCATCAGAAAGTGTAATCATAGACCGGGAATTTAGTTATTTCCTCGCGTCTTTGCAGGTCTAATATCATCATCTGGTGATGGATTAGCTTTATGCCTATCATCTAAAAAGGTTAGTAAAATTTTAAATGTTCAAAATAAAATCGAACGTGTGATGCCTGACCGGGGATGCTTCTTTTCCTTAAAAGTAGTACTTCTTCAAGTGAATGGCACTCCAACTTGATGGTAGGATTCTGCGGTCCATAGCTTCCAACTCGTAGGCGCCCTTCCCAACTACGCCTCTGATTTTGTAGGGTCCTTCCCAGTTTGGATTTAGCTTTCCTGCGCTTTCTTCTTTCGTTGATTGAAAGACTTTTTTGAGGACGAAGTCCCCAATCTTGAAGTACCTGAGATGAGCTTTACGGTTGTAATAACGCTCTATGATTTGTTTTTGAGCTGCCATCTGTATCAGTGATGCTTCTCTCCGTGGTTCGAGCAGGTACAGATTGGTCCTCAATTCATCGTCATTTGCTTCCTCCGTGGTTGTTGTAAGCCTTAAACTTGGTTCTCCAATATCTACAACTAATAAGGCTTCTGATCCATAGACAAGCACGAACGGAGTTTCTCCCGTGGCTGTTTTTGAAGTTCTTCTGTATGCCCATAGTACGCTGGTAACTCATCAGGACAGTTTCCTTTGGCTCTATCTAGCCGCTTCTTTAGATTGTTAATGATGACTTTATTCATTGACTCAGCCTAACCGTTAGCCACGGGATGGTATGTTGTTGAAGTGATCCATTTAATTTTCCAGCTTTCGAAGAATTCTGTGATTTGCGAGCCTATGAATTGTGGGCCATTATCACATACAATCTCTTTTGGTATCCCAAAGCAGCATATTATGTTTCGCCATAAGAAACTTTTAACTTCCTTTTCTCGCACTTGTTTGAACGCTTTTGCCTCGACCCATTTTGTAAAATAGTCGGTTAGCACGAGCAAAAATCGTACCTATCCTTTAGCTTTGGGAAGAGGTCCCACTATGTCCATCCCCTATTTCATGAAGGGCCATGGGGATATTATTGGATGCAATAATTCTGTTGGTCGATGCATGTTATTGGCAAACCTTAGGCTCTTGTCGCATTGGGATACGAAGTCCTCGGACTCTTCTTCCATCTTAGGCCAATAATATCCAACTCTGATTAAGGTTTTCACTAAGGATCTCGCCCCTGAGTGATTTCCACAGTGTCCTTAGCAGACATCTTTCATCACAAACTCCGTTTGGTTAGGTCCGAGGCATTTTGCTAGGGGCCCTCCAAACATTTTGCGATATAACGAGTTGCGAATAAGGCAGTACCGTGCAGCTTTACGGCGAAGTGCTTGAGCTATTTTCTTGTATTCAGGTACAGTGCCATTCTGTAAAAAATTTAGGATTTCGTTTCTTCAATCCCAGGCCAAATTGTTGAAAGTTACCTCATTTCTATCCTGGTTGATCGCTGAATGGAATAGATGAACGACAATTGCATTGTCCTTGTTTGTTACTTCCATGACTGCTGCGAGGTTAGCTAATGCATTTGCTTCTGCATTTTCCTCTCTAAGTATTTGTACTACCTTCCATGTTTTGAATTGTCTCACGAGCTCTCGTGTCTTTTCCAGATATTGCAGCATCCGAGTCTTTCGAGCGATGTAAGTCCCCTGCATCTGATTTACTACCAGTTGGGAATCGCTTTTGATCACGATTTGCTTGATTGAAAGCTCTCGTGCAAGTTCTAATCCTACAATAACAGCTTCGTACTCTACTTCGTTGCTAGTTATAGGATACCATTTGATAGCCTGTCGTGTCTTTTCACCCGTGGGTGATATTAAGACTATGCCTAAACGGCACCTTTTATATTGGAATAACCATCGGTAAATAGGGTCCAGAGGCCCGGATTAACACCGTTGAAGAGTTGTAACTCTTTTTCCGCTTCCGAGACAATGTTATTACTAAAATCAGCGACAAAATCAGCAAAGATTTGAGACTTGATTGCAGTCCTAGGCCGATATATTATTTCATGCTCACTTAATTCTATGGCCCACTTGGCTAATCTTCCTGATAGTTCTTGTTTATGCATTATGTTTCTTAATGGATACGAGGTCACAACTGTGATTTGATGACATTGAAGTATGGCCTTAATTTTCTAGATGACATGATTAGAGCTAAGGCTAACTTTTCTAGATGTGGATACCTAGTTTCAGCATCTAGTAATGTCTTGCTTACATAATAAATAGGAGATTGTTTACCTTTATTCTCCCTTACCTATACTGCACTTACAGAAATTTCTGAAACAGCAAGGTAGACGTATAGCCGCTCTCCCTCCTTCGGCTTTGACAACAACGGAGGTTTTGATAGATAAGCCTTTAGGTCTTTGAGAGCGTTTTGACATTCTTCAGTCCATTCGAACCGATTTTGCTTTTTGAGAACTGCAAAGAATTTGAAACTTTTCTCAGAAGATATGGAAATAAATCTTCCTAAGGCTGCAATTTTTCTCGTTAGTCTTTGAACTTCTTTTTTATTTATAAGTACATCAGATCTATAGCTTTAATTTGATCAGGATTTACCTCTATTCCCTTGTTTGATACAAGGAAACCCAAGAATTTACCTGATTCTACGCCAAAAGTGCATTTTTATGGATTCAGCTTCATATTATACCTGCGTAAAATTTGAAAGGTAATAGAGAGGTGCTGGAATGGTTTTTCGCCCGTGTTGATTTTACCAGCATGTCATCAATGTAAACATCCATTGTTTTTCCCTTATCACTAGCCTTTGATATGTGGATCCAGCGTTTTTTAAGCCGAAAGGCATGACTTTATAACAATAAGTCCCCCTTCTTGTAATAAAGGAGGTTTCTTCCTCATCTGAGGGATCCATTTTAATCTGTTTATAACTATAATACGCATCTAGAAGCTTAACAGTTCATGACCTGCGGTGGCATCAATCATTTGATCTATATGTGGTAATGGGAATGAATCTTTGGGGCATGCTTTATTTAAGTAAGTGTAATCTATGCATACTCTCCATTTTCCATTATTTTTAGGTACTACCACAGTGTTAGCTAGCCAGTTAGGATACGTTACCTCTCGTATTGAACCAACCTTTAAGAGTTTCTGTACTTCTTCGTCAATCACTTGGTTCTTGAATGGTCCTTGATTTCTTTTCTTCTTCTTAACAGGTACGAAGTATGGATCTTCATTTAGTTTATGAGTCATCACCTCTAGTGGGATACCTGTTATATCTGAGTGGGACCACGCAAAGCAATCTGCGTTAGCCTTTAAATAATCAATTAACTTACCTCTTCGATCGGGACTCAGCCTCGTGCCTATGTACACTTTCTGTTCAGGCTTTTGTTTAGACAATGGAACAGCTTCGAGCTCTTCTGTAGTTGTTTTGATGTGCTCGTCTTCCTCTGGTTCATAAATGACGTCCAGTCTCGAATCTACATTTGTGTGGTCCAATGCCTCTTCCGTGGTGACTTGATTCACTTTCTCGTAAGTATTTTCTTTCGTACCTGTTTCAGCAGTAATACTTTCTGTACCTATTTGGGTAGTAATTCCTTCCATGCATGTTTGGGCGGTGTCACTTGCTTGGGAGATTTCCTTATCCTTTGATTCTTTCACCTCTACTTTTATGTTGTAGTGTACCACGTAATTTATATTTCTCGCGGTTTGCTGATAGCCTCTAATTTGCTGAATCCCCCATTTAGAGGGGAATTTAATTACCTGATACAAGGTGGAGGGTATTGCTTTCATGTCGTGGATCTATGGCCTTCCCACGATTACGTTATAAGCCATGTCAGTATCGATGACTTGGAACCTGGTACTTTTGACCACTCCCTCGGCATAAGTGATAAGTTCAATTTCTCCTTTTGTTATAACCGTAGAGTTATCAAACCCTGATATGGCTCGTGCCCTTGGGATTACTTGATTCCCCAATAGCATTTCTTCCACGACTCTTAGCAAAATGATATTGACTGAACTACCTGGATCAATCAACATTCTTTTTACGTTAGTGTCATGAATAAGTAAAGATATTACCAGAGCATCGTTGTGAGGAAGCATTAATCCGCTGATATCTTCATCATCGAAGGTTATATCGTCTACTTCCGGATTTTCACGAACCCGCTTTCCGTGTGTAATTGTGAATTTCGTGGTCGTTTTGCAGACCACTCCGTTTACTTCTTCATCTCCGTGTATCACATTGACGGTTCATTTTGGAGATGGAGGTTTTGGGGGCTCCTGCATGTTCTTCATGTATGCCTGTTTACCTTTTTCACTAAACAATTCTATCAAATAGCCCTGTTTCAATAATTTTTCTACCTCACCTTACAAAAATCTGCAATCTGCAGTTCTGTGTCCATGATCATTATGGAATTCACACCAGAGATTTGGGTTCCTCTTATTCGGGTTCAACCTCATCTCTTTGGGCCATCGAACCTTATCACCCAAATTTCTTAACACTGAAATTAGTTCGGAGGTACTTACATTAAAGGTGTGATCCTTAACTCGCGCATTACCGCTAGGTTGTTGATCTTGATCCCTTCTGGATCTAGATGAGGACGAGCCCCTCATCTCCGCTTGCTGGTCCATAATCTGACCTGGTGTTTTCGAACCTGTGACAAGTTTCACGTCCCGATGGTCCCAAGTAAGAATCGTACATGTTTTTACCTGATCTCCTGTCTGATTCTGAACGTCTGGATCTGGCATAATATTCCTCTTTCGGACGAGCAATGGTATCTTCATCTATTCAAAGTTTAGTACTATACTTGTTATAAACATCGTTCCACGTTGTAGCTGGGAATTCTCTCAAGATTTCCTTGAGTCTTCTCGTGGCTTCTGAGCTTTTGTCATTTAGATTACTTGTGAATGCCATGGCTGCCCAATTATTAGGCACCCTTGATAGTTTCATTCTTTCTCGTTGAAACCTATCTACAAATTCACGAAGTAGTTTCGTGTCTCCTTGTTTTCTTTTAAAGATGTCCTCCATCCTTTTCTCGACTTTTTGCGCACTGGAGTGTGCCTTTATGAAAGAATCTGCAAGCTCAGCAAAAGAATCAATAGAGTTTTCAGGGAGAAGAGAATACCAGGTTAGCGCCCCTTTGGTAAGTGTTTCTCCAAACTCTTTAACTAGAACCGACTCAATTTCTTGTTTTGTTAAGTCTTTGCCCTTCACTCCGGTGGTAAAAGCAGTCACATGGTCGTGTGGGTCGGTTGTCCCGTCATACTTAGGTACGTCAGGCATTTTAAACTTCTTTGGAATGGGTACGGGTGTTGCGCTTGGTTTTCAAGGTTGTTGAGAATATCTATCAACGTCAATGCCTTTGATAACAGGTGTTACTCCAAGAATTTGTTCGATTCGATCATTTTGTTCCACCGTTTGATCATTATTATTATTGTTGTTATTGGATCTTTCTGGGGATTTTTCCCTTGAACCACGTGGGGTTCCTGAAGGCGATGGAACTGGGGTTCCATTCCTTTGCTGGTTATTGTCGTTGGAGTTCGACATAGTTCAAAGGATATCGCTTGAAAAGAAAACAAAGATTATCAGATTCCAGGTAACAGAACCAATTTGTTTAACCAAAAAATTGGATTCTTTGCCCAAAGCTATTTTAAAAAGAACACGGGTTTCTGATAACCAAAGAATAAGATTATAATGGTAGGTAAACTCGTAAATGGAAAGCAGTAAGATGCACAAAAAGTAAGTATATTGCAATATTAGTTCGAATGTTGTTTTTTCCCTCCTCTTACAGGAGGGAAAAATTTCGGTAATAATCCCTACTATCAAACAGAGACCCATTCTAACACCTTCATATACTGCCAATGATGAAAGAGACACACAGAAACCCAAAATCATTTGTCAGATCAACAAGTGATGGAACTCCCTCTCTTAGACAGAAAAATATAGCAAGACCTCTAAGCCGACCAGCATCACTATCCTCCCAATTATACCGCAACCAAATCCGAAAGTTCCCATTATAGGTCTGACGACCTCATATCGACTACCACAAACACTCTAGAGACATGACATATCAATACGACTTAAAGCCACAACTCGTCCAGTCCAGGCACCAACAGGCAACATCCCAAATGGACTCAAACATGATAAATGACATCAACTAGGAAACCGCCCCGCAAGATCAATAGGTATCACCCTCCCCACACACCTCATACCCAAAGCACATGAATCTAACACACACAAGGGTCATATTTAACATGCTCCGCTGCAATACGTGAACCCCATCCGAAGCCTAGTCCACATTATATCCCTCGCTCCGTCTTGCTCAAAATAAAAAACCACGCAAAACCCGATATCAAGTACTCTAAGTGCATTACCACAACCACAGGAAATCAGATGCTACCATGCCACACGAATCTAAAAGAACACAACCAATATGTCCAAATCCTACGATACCCATCTACTTTACCTTACTCAAACTCCGCTATAAGACCCCAACAGAACTGCACCATGCCTGCCTAAAACTAACGAATCGTCGCTCCCTGAAGCAGGGACGGGTAACTCCTAGATCATCCCGGAGCACAGATAAACCCAATAGAAACTAAATGACACCCCTCACAATAGCACTATGGAGCCAATCAATCTGACTCGGCACAAAACACCTATCCCCACAGGGCCTACTAAGGAACCCCGAATCAATCTGGCCGTACATTATAGACCAATGACCCTCCGAAGGTCCATAATGACTGAATCACATCACACACTAACCCATGGCTAACCTTGGCTACGTCTTTACAGCCCTCAACTATGAAATCATCTACTCATTTGAGTTCCCACACTCAAAACCCTCAGAACACGCCAATCACCATATCCGATCTCAATTTCATCGCCTGAATGTCTAATACTTCTCCAATACACAATCACACCACGAGGAAATACCCCTACAATTTGTAGGTGTTACAAGGCCGGATTTGAATACTCGCAGCCGAACAACAAGGAAAGTTTCGCCCCACCAATGAGGTACCCATAAATCAAGAAACAGAGCATTTTCTGAAACTTACACCTTCATCAAGCCATACCTAAAATTAACATCATCTATCTAATCATCTAAGATCGTCCATGCTACCTAAGAATTCAGAATTTCCTTTTTCAAACCATATCGAAACCGACCAAACTGAGCAATGACACATCCACCCGGGTCTCCACACCCCCAATAGGCACCACACATGACCGACACACGCGGTCCATAACAACAACATTGCCCACAATGGTGAACACATGAACAGATGTAACTAAAGACTCACGGGGCATAACCAGAAAGTGGGCAAAAATATGATGAACATGTGAATATGAAGAACCGAAATCAAATAAAAAACTGAAGCATCTCGTGACAGACTGGAACAATACCTGGGATCACGGCATCAGAAGCCATCGCATCTTGTCTGGATGAAAGTGCATAAAATTGGGCCTGATCACCACTGGATCGACCTCTCCCTCTAGGGCGCCCCTAGCTGCCTGTGCAGCAACTGGACTGAAGCCGCGGGCTGAATCCTCTGCTGATAAGTACCTCCCGTAAGACGAAGATAAAACCTCTTGATATGGACCACATCTCCATACTCGAAGCAACCCCTCTCGAAGAATGGCACTGGGGAGTGAAGGGAACCCCTAGCACCAGGATAACTATTAGAAGAACTAGGCATAGATGAACCCTGAACCGATGGTGTACAAGATGAACTCTGAGCTAGTAGAGAACTGAATGATGGGTGCCCCTGATGTGACCTGTGAGGGTCACGACCAGCTGATCCACCACGATAACCTGAGCGACCTGGCTGAGCCTGCTTGAATGGACGACCTCTGCCATGCTGAAACTGTCCTCCTAAAGGAACACCACCAAAACTATCAGATCCTTGAGACCTCTTAGCCTCTCTCTCTCATCCCGCTCCTGGCGACGGATTGACTCAATCTCTCGGGCAATATCAACAACCTGCTCAAAAGTAGTACCTGATACTCTCTCTCTAGTCATAAGAATGCGAAGCTAATATATGAGGCCATCCACGAACCTCCTGATCCTGTCTCTATTTGTAGGGACCAACCAAATAGCATGATGAGCAAGCTCTGAAAACCTCATCTCATACTGCGACACCGCCATATCACCCTGGTGCAGCTGCTCAAACAGCCTGCGTAGCTCTTCTCTACGGGACTGTGGGACATACTTCTCTAAGAAGTGAGTGGAAAACTGCTGCCAATAAAGGGGCACTGCACCAACGGGCCTACGCCTTTCATAAGCCTCCCACCAAGTAAATGCAGCTCCTGAGAACTGGAAGGTAGTAAACAAGACCCCACTGGTCTCCAATATCCCTGCTGTGTGAAGCATCTTCTGACACTTGTCTAAGAATCCCTAGGCATCCTCGCCCTCAGTACCACTAAAAGACGGAGGCTGAAGTCTACCAAACCTCTCCAACCTGCACTGCTCTGCCCCCGGTGTCTGAAGTCCCTGAACAACCTGCTCGGGTGTACGGGTGGCAGGGGTCTGAGTGCCTCCCCCGGCCTGAGAAGTAGTTGCTGATGTAGAAACAGTGACCGCCTGAGCAAGACTGGTGCATGCGGTCAAAATCTGGGCCAAGGTCTCCTGAAGACCCGGAATAACAATAGGCACAGTTGGTGCCTGAGCCGGTCCCACTAGAACATCTGTGACTGGGACCAGATCTGGAATAACAAGAGGGTCCATAGGTACTGTCCTGGCTGCTGCGCGGGCTACACCCCTCCCTCTACTACGGCCTCGACCGCGGCCTCGGCCTCTCACAGGCCCAACTAGTGCCTGACCATCCTGACCGATAGTATGTGTCCTCACCATCTTTGAGAGAATGAAACTACCGAAATTTAGTTGCAAGAATCGACAGATTCGCATGACAAGAATCCAAGAATGTGATATTTTCCTAAGGGTTCTACAGCCTCTCGAAGATAAGTACAGAAATCTCCGTACTGATCTGCAAGACTCTACTAAACCTGCTCATGACTTGTGAGTCCTATGTAACCTAGAGCTCTAATACCAACTTGGCACGACCCGAAAACCAACCCGACTGTGATGGCGCCTATCGTGATACTAGGCTAGCCAATTCACTATGCATAACATAAGAAACCTTTCGTCTGATTCAATATTAATCGGTATTTCATAAATATTCCCTTTTAGCATTTCAAAACAAATAAAGTTAGGTAAAACATTTGAATACAACCCCAAAAATCGGAGTCATCAGTCATGAGCAACCAAAGGAAATACAAAATCTACTATTTATCCCTTACTAAAAACAAGTCTAAGAAAAAACAAAATGACTAAATAGGAAGGAGAAAGGCAAGGTTGCGGATGCCGTGCAGCTACCTTGCAATCTCTGAAGTTCACCAAAGAGAGTAAACCAGCTCTCACTCAGCCCTGGCACCTGAATCTCAAGATTTCATCAATTTGTTGAGCAGTCTTGTAGGGTGGATGAAACTTGTTCACGAACTGTTTGACTAACTCCTCCCATGTGGTAATGGAATTGATGGGGAGAGAGGTCAGCCAAGTCTGGGCAGTGCCAGTCACTGAGAATGGAAACAACAACAGTTTTATTGCCTCCTGAGTGACGTTTGGCTGCCTCTGTGTTTTGCAAATTGACAGGAAAGTTTTTCAAATGCTGGTGGGGGTCTTCGATGTATGACCCTGAGAATAGTCCCTTGTTCTAAAATAAGTGCAGCATATTGTTTGTTATCTAGAAGGACTCAGCCTGTATCTAAGGGACCAGTATCGCAGTGGCCAAATTCTCAGTTGTGGGTTGTGCCCAGTCATATAAGGGAGCCTCTGCCCCTATTTGAGCCACTGGGTCTACCACATCATCCCATTATTGTTCCGGTTGTGTGGATCTTCCATGTCGTTTCAATTTGTTCAATTTGTGGTTGATGTTTGCTTTTCTTGTTGGTCTGGTTTAGGGCCTTGAAAACTTTCTCGGGGTCTGATAAAGCTTCAACTACTTCACCAATCCTCGATGAGTTTCTAGGCATGCACCTGTAACACGTTAGCAAACGTTAAACTTTCAATGTAAAAACGAAAATTTAAAGAAAATTGACTATATTTCAGAATTGTGTATTTCTT
>ML385794.1:60651-103195 GCA_005239525.1 Nicotiana knightiana | reverse complement strand
ACTGGTTTCTGTCTAAAGCTCAAGATTTCATCAATTTGTTGAGCAGTTTTGTTGGGTGGATGAAACTTGTTCACGAACTGCTTGACTAACTCCTCCCATGTAGTAATGGAGTTGATGGGGAGTGAGTTAAGCCAAGTCTGGGCAGCACCAGTCACTGAGAATGGAAACAACAATAGTTTTATTGCCTCCTGAGTGACGTTTGGCTGCCTTTGAGTTTTGCAAATTGACAGGAAGTTCTTTAAATGCTGCTGGGGGTCTTCAATGTACGACCCTGAGAATAGCCCTTTGTTCTGCAATAGGTGCAACATATTATTTGTAATCTGAAAGAACTCGGCCTGTATTTGAGGAACCAGTATTGTCGTGGACAAATTCTCGGCTGTGGGTTGTGCCCAGTCATATAGGGGAGTCTCTGCCCCTATTTGATCTACTGGGTCCACTACGTCATCCCCATGATTGTTCCGGTGGTGTGGATCTTCCATGTCAGATTCAATTTATTCAATTTGTGGTTGATGTTTGCTTTTCCGGTTCCGGTTTATGGCCCTGAAAACTTTATCAGGGTCTGATAAGGCTTCGATTACTTCACCAGTCCTCGATGAGTTTCTAGGCATGCACCTGCAACACGTTAGCAAACGTTAAATTTCAATGTAAAATCAAAATTTCGAAGAAAATTGAGTATATTTCAGAATTTTGTATTTCTTCTAACTCAATTGATAATACCATTAAGTCCCCGGCAACGACGCCAAAATTTGATCACGCTCAACTATGTCTTATAGAAAGACTAAACGGGCGCTGCAAATATAATCTGGGGGTATTACACCCAAAGTCGATCCCACAGGGAATTTTTACGTATCAATTGAGTCTATAAAATACTAAACTGTTATTTAATCAAGTTTCTCAAGACTTTGAATATCAATTGGGTGATGTTTAACTAATTCTACAATCACTAATAATGAACTAGCAGTTAACTAACAATTTAATGTAACAATGATAATAAAGGGTCTAAGGTTGTGGTTTCCCCCGTTAGTGAGTTCTTCCTTGGATAATTCTTATAGTTTAATTAGCTATCTATGTCAATCATGAACGCTCTAACTATCATCAATCTCTCTCAAGTTATGATGATAATTTACTAAACGCACTCTCCCAAGTTACNTATCTCTGTCAATCATGAACGCTCTAACTATCATAAATCTCTCTCAAGTAATTATGATAATTTACTAAACGCACTCTCTCAAGTTACGCTAGCTAGATCGCAATACAGTTCACTTTAGATTGCACCTAAGGTATCGTTATCTCTAATCTAACCTTTAAATCCTCGGTTATGACTTTCGTCTATACTCCGGGTATGGTGTTGTTCAAGAAATTACCTAAATATGCACTCTTTCTCAAGTAAATACATAATAAATAGGAATAGTTAATCAAGGGCCCTTTCAATCAACTATAATAAGAACGTAGTTGAACACAATGAGATTAATCAAACAAAATATATTAATATCACAATGAATTCATCCCCAACGAGTTCTACCGAAACCTTAGACTAAAGAATTTAGCTACTCATGTTATTGAGAATCAAAACTAAAATAAGTTGCATAATTGAAATACAAAGTAATGAATACTTGATGTAGAAATCGATGTTTTTGGCACTTCAATGATTTTCTTCTGTTGAATCCTTTGAATGCCTTCCGAAACCGCTTAGTTGTGTGTTTTAGGAGTCTATTTATATGTTTAGGGCGAACCCTAAACATGTAGGGGAATTCTATGTCTACCGGGAAACACTTAAATTGTCAAACTCAGATTTGGCCGAAACTGGGACACTCGGGCGTTTGGACCCAAAGGCCTGGCTAACGCCAGGTTAGGGCTGGCGTTTCAACCCTAACGCCTGGATAACGCCAGGGTAGGTCTGGCGTTTCAGCCCTAACATCTGGCTAACGCCAGGTAGGGTTAGGCTGCAGGGCTCTGTCGCCCGGCTATCGCCCGGCTATCGCCCAGTTGTCTCCTTTTGCGTATTTTTCGACGTATTTGCATCCCTTTTAGCTTCGTTTCCATCTCCAACGTACCTACACATGAAATAACTCCATTAAGAACATAAAAAGTGTATTTTTATCATTAACGCACCTCAAATGTAAGGTATATTACATATTAAACTATGCATTTTAGTCTCGCATCAGTTTTGCAATCTTTCAGAACTTCTGAAAAAGTTTTGCAACCTTTCAGAACAGCCATAGCTATTGGAACAGGTGTGAAGATTGCGAAAAAATTAAAAATAGATTTAAAATAATCCGAGAAAGAAAAACGGACCGAACCTTTTTTTAAAAAGATTAATCAATCAATCTTTGACCAAATCCGAAGCCGAAGCCGCAGCCGAGCCAGCGAGCGACGACGACGGCGGCGCGAGGCTTGCCTTCTTCTCAACTCTTTAAGAGCTAGAAGAAGAGCTTCTCTATATATACACATAGATTTTCTTTCCTTCTTCTAATGAGGGACAAAGTGCACTAATTCAAAATTTCACTTCCTTCCATTTCTTTTCCCACCATTTTTCATTCACTCTCTTTAAGCTACACCAAGCTTAAAATTAAGCTACACTAAGATTAAAGACCAATAATCCCCCACATGAATGGGGAATGACTATAAAATAAAGGAATGCACGGACGTGTGTGTGCTTTACATGCAAGAATTAATTGCATCTGGATAAGTAGGTTTCCCTTTGAACCTTTTGGTAGTGAACTTATATCGGATATACTCGGTCAATCGGTAGATTTGATATCTTTGAACCGTTTCGAGCTTTGTTGTATACCTAGACAATATAAGTTACACAATCAATCCTTAACCATCTATGGTTCTCACGGTTGTGTTCGTTTCAGCCATAAACACCGCCTGGTTTCATGAGTGCTTAGAGAATGGGCCTTTACTTTCATTCCCCTTGAAGCGGATTACACTTCACACTCACATAGGTGATTTCTAAACGTGTAATCCTAGAGACACACTATCTGGTCATATCCTTCTAGAATTAGCAAATCATTAAAAAGCTTTAAGCTTTATTGACTCATCAAAAAAGCCTTAATCATTTACCTTGATTTCTGAACATTGTCTTCATCACGAGAATGGGTTGAGTTATTTGACAATGTTGAACCGTCATTAATGACTTTGTTTGATCTCTTTGAACTTAGCTCTTGAGATCTCCAGTCTGCTAGGTAGAGTTACCGCCATGATGACTTGTCTTAGGCCTTAACCCCATTCCCTTTGATGATCTTTCAACTGTCTCTCTAGATAGGCCTTTTGTAAGTGGATCCGACACGTTATCTCTTGACTTTACGTGGTCAATTGTGATAACACCACTAAAGAGTAGTTGTCTAACGGTATTATGTCTCCATCGTATATGATGAGATTTTTCGTTATACATAACGCCCCTTCCCTCCCTATTGCCGCTTGACTATCACAATGTATACAAATAGGTGCCAAAGTTTTGGGCCAAAATGGAATATCTTCCAAGAAATTCCGGAGCCATTCAGCTTCTTCACCGGTCATATCTAAAGCTATGAATTCAGATTCCATTGTAGAACGGGCGATGCACGTTTGTTTGGATGATTTCCAAGACACTAATCTACCTCCAATTGTGAAAACATATCCACTCGTGGATTTAACTTCAGATGATCCGGTGATCCAATTTGCATCACTATATCCCTCGATCACGGAGGAATATTTGTTATAATGCAAAGCATAATTTTGGGTATGTTTCAGATACCCCAAAATTCGTTTCATTACCATCCAATGTATTTGATTGGGATTACTTGTAAATCGACTCAATTTTCTAATAGCGCATGCTATATCTAGTCGCGTACAATTCATTATATACATCAAACTTCCCAATACTCTTGCATAGTCCAGTTGTGATTCACTTTCACTTTCATTCTTTTAAAGTGCATAACTCACGTCAATTGGAGTATTGGCAATTTTGAATCCAAATACTTGAGCTTGTCCAATACCTTTTCAATGTAGTGAGACTGTGATAATGCTAGACCTTGTGGAGTCTTGTGAATTCTGATTCCTAATATCACATCAGCAACTTGTAAGTCTTTCATATCGAATTTGCTAGCCAACATGCGTTTTGTAGCATTTATATCTGACATGCTTTTGCTCATTATCAACATGTCATCAACATATAAACAAACAATGACTTCATGACCCGGAGTATTTTTAATGTAAACACATTTGTCGCACTCGTTGATTTTAAACCCACTTGCCAATATTGTTTGATCAAATTTGGCATGCCATTGTTTGGGTGCTTGTTTAAGTACATAAAGCGACTTAACAACTTTGCACACTTTCTTTTCTTTACCAGGAACCACAAACCTCAGGTTGTTCCATGTAAATCTCTTCCTCCAATTCTCCATTTAAGAAAGCTGTTTTAACATCCATTTGATAGATTTCAAGACCATACACGACCGCTAATGCCACTAGCATCCTAATAGATGTTACCCTCGTTACTGGCGAGTAAGTCAAAGTAATCAAGGCCTTCTTTTTGTCTATAACATTTGACAACAAGTCTTGCCTTATATTTGTCAATAGTGCCATCAGCTTTCATTTTCTGTTTAAAGATCCATTTCGAACCTAAAGGCTTATTTCCAGGAGGAAGATCAACCAATTCCCATGTATGGTTATCCAAAATTGATTGAATCTCAATATTGACTGCCTCTTTCCAAAACACCGAATCAGAAGACGACATAGCTGTTTTAAAAGTTTGAGGTTCATTTTCAAGCAAGAATGTCACAAAGTCTGGTCTAAAGGAAGTAGATGTTCTTTGATGTTTGCTACGCCTTGGATCTTCTACACTTGGAGTATTTTTATTTGGTTCTTCCTGAGGTCGTTTAGGTCTTTCACTTAACGACTCACATTCAGTTTTATACGGATAAATACTTTCAAAGAATTCAACATTATCTGATTCCATTATCGTATTAACATGAATCTCAGGATTATCGAATTATGGACCAAAAAATGACATGCTTTACTGTTTGTAGCATATCCAATGAAAACGCAATCTACTGTTTTTGGTCCGATTTTAACCTTTTTAGGTAAAGAAACTTGTACCTTTGCTAGACACCCCCACACTTTGAAATATTTCAAGTTAGGTTTTCTTCCTTTCCATTTTTCATATGGAATAGATTGCGTTTTGCTATGGGGTACTCTGTTAAGTATTCGGTTAGCTGTAAGGATATCTTCCCCCCACAAACTCTGCGGTAATCCGGAACTTATTAGTAAAGAATTCATCATTTCCTTTAATGTCCGATTTTTTCTTTCTGCAATTCTGCTGGATTGAGGTGTGTAAGGTGCAGTAGTTTGATGGATAATTCCATATTGCGAACATATTTCTGCAAACGGAGATTCATATTCTCCACCTATATCACTTCTAATCATTTTGATCTTTTTATTCAATTGATTCTCTACTTCATTCTTGTATTGCTTAAATGCTTCATCTTTACTATTAAGCAAATAAACATAACAATATCGAGTGCAGTCGTCAATAATAGTAATAAAATACTTTTTCCCACCTCGAGATGGTGTCGACTTCATATCGCAAATGTCAATATGAATTAAGTCTAAAGGATTTGAATTCCTTTCAACAGACTTATGAGGATGTTTTACAAACTTAGATTCAACACATATTTGACATTTCGATTTATTACACTCGAATTTAGGCAATACTTCTAAATTAATTAACTTCCGCAAGGTTTTATAATTGACATGTCCTAAACGAATATGCCATAAATCATTTGACTCCAACAAATAAGAAGAAGATGAAATTTTATTCATATTATCAACAACCATTACATTGAGTTTGAAAAGTCCCTCCGTGAGGTAGCCTTTTCCAACATACATTTCATTCTTGCTCACAACAACTTTATCAGAAACAAATACACATTTGAATCTATTCTTCACAAGTAAAGAAGTAGAAACTAAATTATTCCTAATAGTAGGAACATGAATATCTTCCCATAACCTTCAATCTTGGTTGTTGAATTATTTCCCATGGAAATCTCTTCTTCGGGACCAGCAGTAGAGTAAGTCGCAAATGCTTCTTTGACAGCACAAACATGTCGAGTGGCTCCGGAGTCAATCCACCACTCCTTCGGATTTCCAACTAAGTTGCATTCCGAAAGCATTGCACAAAGATCATCAATGTCATCATTCTTCTCCACTATGTTGGTCTGTCCCTTCTTCTTATCCTTTTTCAGGAGACGACAATCAGGGGCTTTGTAATTAACTCTTCCACAGTTGTGGCAGTTGCCCTTGAATTTCTTTTTGTTATGCTCCTTAGTCTGTCCAAAATATCTCTTCCTCTTCTTACTTTTTGGAACAGTCTCCTCAATGATTAGATCCCATGATCGTTGAATTTCCATGAATATCTTCCCATAACCTTCAATATTGGTTGTTGAATTATTTCCCATGGAAATCTCTTCTTCGGGACCAGCAGTAGAGTAAGTCGCAAATGCTTCTTTGACAGCACAAACATGTCGAGTGGCTCCGGAGTCAATCCACCACTCCTTCGGATTTCCAACTAAGTTGCATTCCGAAAGCATTGCACAAAGATCATCAATGTCATCATTCTTCTCCACTATGTTGGCATGTCCCTTCTTCTTATCCTTTCTCGGGAAGCGACAATCAGGGGCTTTGTGACCAACTCTTCCACAATTGTGGCAGTTGCCCTTGAATTTCTTTTTGTTCTGCTCCTTAGTCTGTCCAAAAGATCTCTTCCTCTTCTTACTTTTTGGAGCAGTCTCCTCAATGATTAGATCCCATGATCGTTGAATTTCCATGAGACTTTTTCTCGGCTGTTTTGTTGTCTTCCTCAATCTTGAGACGAATCACAAGNTCCTGAACTTGGGTTCCCACAGTTTTGCTGTCTATCATTTTATAGTCTAGAAACTTGGCAACCACAAATTCTTCAAGCATGCATCTTCCGTCTTGTACTTCTTCTCAAGTTCTTCCCATAATTCTTTCGAAGTATTCATCGCACTGTACACATTGTACAAGTCATCGTCTAAAGCGCTTAGGATATAGCCTTTGCAAAGAAAATCTATCAGCTTCCATGCTTCAAAAATCATGAACTTCTCGTTGTCCGGCATGTCCGCAGCAGGCACTGGAGGTTCTTCACTAGTGAATTTCTGCATACCAAGTGTGGTAAGCCAGAAGAACACCCTTTGCTGCCATCCTTTGAAGTTGGCTCCAGAAAGTTTCCCCGATTTTTTTGCCGGTGGAACAGCAGTCCGGCTTGACGAGGCTATCGTCGTTGCCGCAACAGTCGCAGAAAAATTTCCATTATCAATTGCCATTTCTCAATGTCAATAACAGAAGAGTTCAATCAATGGAAAAAACCAGAACAGTAAACAATACTGTAATCAACAATAAACAGTATGTATAATAAATAAAAATCGAAGTTTTTATATATTGTTTCACAGAAAACGATGAAATTTTTATGTTCTTGAAATCATTTTCTGAATTTCAAAACTCTGATGAAGTTTTTATATCTTCAAATCAGAATAATAAAATTCAGAAGGAGTAGAAAACACACAGGTTTTAATCTCCACAAACAGAATACAGAAAAAAAAGTAATTTCCTTAAGATTGTTAGTAATCTGTATTGCTGTAAAATAAAACAACAAATTTTCTACAAAACCAGTGAGAAACCTCACTAGCGCGGGCTCTAGCGCGGCCGCGCTATTGCTATTTATCTGGGACAGTAAGAAACCTGACTAGCGCGACCACTAGCGCGTGCTGAGTGCGAGCGCGCCTAGTCCAGGCGTCCTCAACTTCTCTTTTGAAAAAAATAAAATAATGCAAGAATAAACCGATCCCACTGAATACACAGTGTGTCCTTAAGAAAATTATTCCCCTCAAGTACCCGAGGTTTTGGAATATATCCTCCCAGGATAGAACGATTTAACTCACCAACGTATCGGTATCGGCGAACCACTTGATGGTCGTAAAACACACTGGAATATTTCTGTGTAGAAGAAGAAGAAGAAGATCAGAAAATTTAGTAAGTAAAGATTCTGGGATTCAAGGCATATTTATAGCCCATTTCGTACTGCTTCTGAAAAGGTTTTGCAACCTTTCAGAACAACCATAGTTGTTGGAACAGGTGTAAAGATTGCGGAAAAATTAAAAATGGATTTAAAATAATCCGGGAAAGAAAAACGGAACGGACCTTTGTCTGAAAAGATTAATCAATCAATCTTTGACGGAAGCCGAGCCGACCAACGACGACGACGACGCGAGGCTTGCCTTCTTCTCAACTCTTTAAGAGCTAGAAGAAGAGCTTCTCTATATATACACATAGATTTTCTTTCTTTTTTTCAATGAGGGACAAAGTGCATTAATTCAAAAATTCACTTCCCTCCATTTTTCATTCACTCTCTTTAAGCTACACCAAACTTAAAATTAAGCTACACTAAACTTAAAAACCAACAGTAAGTTTCTCAATTCTCACTTCTATTTCTTCTTTGTTCTTTTAGTGTCTAATCTACATCTATGAGTTTTGCTTTTCTTTTTTATGTTCAGATATCTTTTATGAATTTTGTCTTCTGATTTTACATTTTTGTATGTTTCTGGATTTCCTTAAAGGTTTGGCTATATTTTGTTCAATATTAGATTTTCCATTCTATTTAATAATTTCTTGCTATATTTTCAGATACGAGTGAGTGAGCGCTTTTTCTGCTACCTACTACTGAACCCGGAAATTGCGTAGACTGCTTTGCTTGGGATTCCCTAAGTAACCAAACCAATAGAAAGACACCAAATTCTCCTTTAGGTGCTTCAACTGCGGTATAGGTAGAAGGAGCTGGTACGGAAAAACCTTCTGTATAAGGTTCGAAATCGGGATGCCCATGACGTGTACGTGTCGGATGAACCAAATCCTCATTGAATTTGATTTTTCCATTAGATGGGGCTCGCACATGTTCTGCAGTACCCCCCGTGAATACTCCTCCGGTATGAAAAGTTCTCGATATTGCTGGATCGGGCTTTCGCCCATTTTCCAAGATTCCCCACTGCTGCCCCCCGTGGGAGTCCGGGCTTAAAACTTTCCGAATGTGGCTTCATCAGCGGCGCCACAAGNGCAAGCAGCAAGCAACAACGGCTTTTCAGCCGTTGCGCGCTAGCTTGTAGTTTAGGGGTATAGTAGGGGTGCACATACCTCCGGTCGGATGAATGGAGGACCGACCGACCCGGATTTTCACGAGCGTTGGCGGGTTCTGGAGTGCCTGTCAAGGCAAGCTGGCGTGGGGGCAAGGGCAATAACATCCGAGCAACGAAGACAGACCTCTCCGAGCAACCTCATCGTAGAGGAAATTTTGACTCCGGAAGACCTGGAAAGACGGAACTACTTTCGGCGGGTCCTTCTATTATCTCCTTCACGCTACCCAATCCGAACTAATGAGTGCCTGTAGCAGCATTGAGTGATCAGGTTTTGATTATCTTTTTATGATTACGATTCCAGTATTAAATATCTCCGCCTCCCCATTCCTTTATCAAAGTCTAGTACTTATGGGCGCAAGTCATGTCCGGGGTTATATTTGATTTTTATATGCATGTTTGGAAATAAATACCTAGGTACATGTTCTTTGTTTCTGATTTTGGTTGTGCAAATGATATTTTTACTCTGAAAATTGGTTCTCTACAGATTCCGATTGAAGAAAATTAAGCTTAATTACCTAAAAATAAGTATCTCTCTAAGTATACATTATTTACACATTTTGTTGTTTCGATATCATCAAATAATCTTTGAATCATTGAAAGAAACTTGCAGAATTCATGGTGATTTCCTTACAAGACATCAACGACTTTTTCTATTTATTTTGATGAGTTTTTCCTGGTTATTCTGCTTTTGAGGTAGTTTTCACTAGGGGTGTTCATAAAACCCGAAAAATCGAACCAAACCGATACATTTTAGATTTGGTTTGGTTTTGAAATTTAAAAACCGATCAAATTTGGTTTGGTTTTGGTTCCAATCAAAAAATAATCGAAAAAATCGAACCAAACCGACTATAAAATGAACTTTTTAAATTTATTATTACACCTATATATATGTATATTTTTTATATAAAGTTTCTAAAATTTTATGATATATATTAGTCATTTATATTTTTAGTCTAGTTCTTTGCTATTTAATAATATAATTCTTTGCCTTTACATTCTAGTTTGATTGGTAATTTTCTTTCGCTAAGTATAAAAAAAAATATTTCATGGTAAAATAAATTAATTTTTAATTGAGTACTTAAATTATTGATCACTATTTTATTTAATTATCATCAATATATCTTGGTAAATATAAATTTCTCAAAGAGCAATTGATTTGATAGTGTTATGTTGAAAATATAGTCGCCGGAATATGTGTTTGGTAGTGTATGTCCCATATTTAAGAAAAAACCGATAAAAAACTGAAAAACCAACAAAAATCGAATCGATAAAAAACCGACTTAATTGATTTGGATTGGTTCCAATATTTGAAAAACCGACTTACTTGGTTTGGTTTCTTTTTTGGAAAAAAACCGACTCAAATCGAACCATGAACACCCCAAGTTCTCACGATTAAAATATGAAGCAAGAGGAAAAATCAAATATGCATAAATCAGATTATAAAAAAACACTCTTCTAGAAATTATTTACCCCAAAAAAATTAGTTATTCTCTCTTTACCAACTATTATCTTTGATGAAACAATTAGACTTGTACAAAATAAATATATATCCTTTATATTATATTTCTCTGCTTTCAAAAAAAATGTTTTGATTTTTTTTCCTAGCAGATATAGTAGGAGTCATCGTTCGTTATTACATTATATATACACGGCAGTTTCTGCTCACTTTATGCAAAAATTTTGTAGATGTTGAAGGAACGAGCTTTCGGTAAAAATCGAAAAAAAATGAAGGATCTCCAGTAATTCCTGAAAGAAGTATCAGAATATATCCTTATATATTTTCTAATTTTTTTTAAATAGAACCTTACAATTCAAAAATACAAATTAATTTTACTTGTCCCCAAGAATTAAAGTTGATCAATTGGTATATAATTTTTTTGTATTATTTGCTAATTTTTATTTTCTTTTGTACAACACAGTGAATACTTTATTGCACCAATTGTGAACGCGAGACCCTATTAATTCCTCAGTAGTATGTTTTTTTCTTTAATTTTTTTTCTAAAACAAAACAGTTTGACATTTTATATTTCAAAAATGGAGAGTTTAATAGAATCACGTAAACATAAAACTGAGAGAGTATTAGTTGATGAGACTTATGCAAATTAGTTAATTATAAATCAAAATAGTATACGTGCTAGTGAAGAAGAATGCGAAATTCAAAGTTGCCCCGCATTAAACCCGTAACTCGTCCTGTCCCGCTTTAAAATTTTAAAAATTGTTTTAACCTGCCTCGACCCGTTGCTAAAGAAAGAATCACCCACACTATCAAAAAGACTATAAAAAGGCATATCTTCTTTATTATCTGAACTTGAGATTTGTTTTTTTTCCCTGACTTCTGAATTTCTATGATTTAAATATAATGTAGCTTACGTTTTCTTATTTCAGTCTACTTCTGACTGCATTTACGTTGTCTGGCTGTAGGAAGTAGCTACCTTATTTTACGATGATTTTTGAGAATTATAAAACGTAAATATCTCAAAGGTCTCTGTGTATGACTGATGAGATGGTGTCATTTTGATAATGTGCTTTATATTTTCCCCCTGCGGTCACATATGAATCCCAATATTGATTTGTATAAGTAGGGTACAACTAAGGTAAGAACGCATTTAAATTTATTGTTAGTACAGAACTCATATTCGTCTCTTCATATTCTGGAATTGGGTAAAAGAATTACTGCAACATATTTCTAAGGTCACACAGGTTGTTCCATGCTGTCTTTAAAAGGAAGAAATTAAGAGGAAATCAGTAAAAAGGTTAAGTAAACTGTCCTTCTTATGCGCTTTCATTAGCTTGATAATTCAAGCATTTAAGAACTCTTTAATACGTTTATCCTCTCTTATAATTTTCTGCAGAAATATTTTAACAAAGACAATTTCTTTATGTTCTTATGTAGTTCTGTTTTTTAATGTGAATTTGAATATTATTAGTTCTTAAAATTTATTATTCTTAATATTTTACTAATTAATATTGCATATCAATTGTAGATATAGATGAAGGGGAAGATGTTAAGACAAACCTTGTCACAAGCGGATTCAAATGTGTTTGATGAAAATGATGTATTGGATATCCCATAAGCGTCATGAACATTCTTTTGAATATTTTGTTTTGAGTTTTGACTTTTAGTAAATGAAGTATAGTCTTGTCTTTTACTTTTTTAGTGTGTATTATGATATATTAGAACAATATAAAAAATTATTAAGTTTAGCGAAATTTTTCGAACAAGATATTTTAAAATTTTAAATATTTATCATTTTTTAAGTTAAAACTTAAAGAAAAATATAAAATTATATTTTAAAAAATAATAGACCGGCCTGTGGAGGCACCCACATATGGCTGGGGTAGGTTGACCATTATGAGGCCCATCAAAATAGTGGGCTAGCTCAACCCAACCCGTCAATTGTTAAAACCCACATGGGCTGGGCTAACCCGAATCGACCTATATTGACAGCTCTAGCTGCAATTAGGGGTGTTCGTCGGTCGGTACAGTATGGTATGTAGATATTCTGGTTCGGTATTCGGTTTCTTAAAATGCTATTCCAATACCATACCTAATTAAATTCCGTATGGTTTGATTTTTCTCCTTTCGATTTCAGTTTATTTTGTTCGGTAACTTCAGTTTATTCGGTTTGAATACTAATTGGTGCATCGACTCATAGACTGTAATATTCTTAATTAAAGTACTCAAAAATACAAACAAAAAATGTTTGCTGACAAAGGTTTTGTCCAAAACCAGTAAATATCAACCTAGAGAGAAACCTATACATAGAGGAATAAGTTTGATCATTAGAAATATCTTGTTACTTGGTTAGAGTTAATTGATAAACTTAGATAATAAAGTAAAGTAAAATTTTATATTTTTTATATTTATATTATAATTAATAATATGTGTATTGTGCAATATAATATATATTCGGTATTGTAACGGCCCGGTCGGTCGTGTTGAGAGTTAGATCCCCAATCTCCTATTAACTGTTTTCCCCATATCTTATTCTGCTATTTTGGTTGCCTGGAGGGTTCGTGTTGAGTTTTGAAATGAATTGAGACACTTAGTCTCTTATTTGGGAGTTTAAGTTGGAAATGTCGACCGAATTTCGATTTGTATATAGCGACCTCAGATTTGAATTTTGATGGTTCTGTTAGACTCGTTAGATGATTTTGGGTTTAGAAGCGCGTCCAGAATGTGGTTTGGAGGTCCGTAGTAGATTTAGGCTTGAATTGGCGAAATTGGATCTTTGGCGATTTTGATCGGTAGTGGAAATTTTGATATAGAGTCCGGAATAGAATTCCGGAGGTGGGAGTAGGTCCAAAGAGTCATTTTTGATTTGTGTGGAAAATTTGAAGTCATTCGTACAAGGGTTGATATGTTTCGACGTCGTTTGTAGAATTTGGAAAATTCAAAGTTCCTTACGCTTGAATCCGTGCATAATTCATGTTTTTGATGTTGTTTAATGTGGTTTGAAGGCTCGACTAAGTTCGTATGGTATTTTAGGATTGGTTGGTATGTTTGGTTGAGGTCCCGGTGGCCTCATGTGTGTTTTGGATGCTTAACGGATGAAATTTGGACTTAGGAGATTGCTGAAGAAAAATATGGTGTCTGGTGTTTCGCACCTGCGGAGTTGAGATCGCAGGTGCGGGAACGCACGTGCAGAGAACAAGGCGTAGATGCGGAAGTTGGAGACTTGACCTGGGGTCGCAGGTGCAAGGAATGTGCCGCATCTGTCAAAAGGTATCGCAGGCATGGAGGGAGTCGCACATGCAAGTGCGCCCCCTTGCCGCAGATGCGGACCCAGCTCCCTTTAGTGATTTCCGCACCTGCGAGGGATTTTCCGTGGGTGCGGCATCGCAGGTGCGACCCATAGCGCGCATGTGCGAAGATCGCTGGGCAGAAAAGGGGTAGAATCGAGGGTTATGTTCATATCACACAGATTTGATGTTTGAGCTCGGGAGAAGGCGATTTCTTGAGGGATTTTCAGAGAAAAATTTGGGATAAAAATCCTAACTTTTTTTTGGTTGTAATTCATTAATCTATAGTCGTTTTCTCCATTTAATTTCAGATTTGGATGGAAAAGTTGGGGAAATGGGGGAAAAATTTCCTCAATCAAATTTCTGAGTTTTGAACGGGTTTTAGACATCGGATTTAGATGATTTTTGTACGAATGATCTCAAGAGTGAATAGGCGTTCTAAATTGGTAGCTTTTACCCGATTTTGAGTCGTGGACCCGGGGAAGCTTTTTGGGCGTTTTCCTATTTTCTTGTCTTAACTTCGAATTCATTACCTAAAATAGTTACTCGTAGATATATTTATATTATGTAATTGATTTGCTTAGATTTGGGCCATTCAAAGTTGGATACTCGTGGAAAGAGCGTGGTTTCAGATTGATTTGAGCGTGGTTCGAGGTAAGTGGCTTGTCTAACCTTGTATGGAGGAGCATCCCCTTAGGATTTTGGTACTTTTTGATATATGGGTGCCGTGTACGTGAGATGACGAGTATGTTCACGGGCTATTTGTTGTAAAACCCCATTTTCCACTAAATTATAACCCGTTTTTCCTTTTTGAAACTACACTAGCATATGTAATTATCCTGCTTAGATTAGGAAAGCATGCCTACGTGTTTTGACTGCCTATTTGAATTTTGTGCAGCATGTTTAGTGAAACTCCTGTTTTTCTTGGTTTGAACTTAGCCTAAACTGTAGATTTCATCGCCGTAACTATTGTGTTATTTGTTGAGCTACATATTTATTTTGAGACTACAAAACGCATTCTGGGAGATCCCCCAACACTGCATATTTACTTTGGGACTACAAACGTATTCCGGGAGATCCCTCTGTACTGCATGTTTACTTTGGGACTACAGACGTATTCTTGGAGATCCCCATGTACTACATATTTAATTTGGGACTACAGACGTATTCTGGGAGATTCCCATGCACTATATATTTACTTTGGGACTACGGGACGGTATCCTGGGAGATCCCCCTGTTGCTATTACTGTGTTCTAAGTTGTAGACTATCATTGATTTCTATTCCTGTTGATATTCTGTAATTATTTTTCCACGATATTTCTTCCTATCTTATTTCATTATATTTTTACCAGTAGGGCCTGATATGACCTCGTCACTACTCGGCCGATGTTAGGCTTGGCACTTACTGGGTACCATTGTGGTGTACTCATACCCTTCCTGCACATGTTTTCGTGTGCAAATCCAGGTACCTTGCGTCCACCTATGTATTAGCCAGCAGCAACATCCACCTGAGACTTCAAGGTATATCTGCACGCTAAGACCGTGACGTTGGTTATGCCAGGCTTATCGCGATTAGAGTGGAGAGGTACCTTAGTGTATACTCCCCACAGGGTCATTTCATTTCTTAAGGCTCAGCGAATGGTTGAGAAGGGGTGTGATGCGTATTTGGCCTAAGTGAGAGATGTCAGTATTGATACCCCTACATTTAAGTCAGTTCCAATAGTGAGGGACTACCCTGATGTGTTTCTAGCTGATCTTTCGGGCATGCCGCTCGACAGAGATATTGATTTTGGCATTGATTTATTGTCGGGAACTCAGATCATATCTATTCTTCCTTATCGTATGGCTCCTCCTGAGTTGAAAGAGTTGAAGGAGCAGTTGCAGGAGTTGCTTGATAAGGGTTTCATTAGGCCCAGCGTGTCACCTTGGGGTGCTCCTGTCTTGTTTGTAAAGAAAAGGGATGGTTCTATGCTATGTGTATTGATTATCGTCAGCTGAACAAGGTTATAGTGAAGAACATGTATACCTTGCCTCACATTGATGATTTGTTTGATCAGTTATAGGGTGCCAGGGTATTTTCCAAGATTGACTTGTGTTTTGGCTATCATCAGTTGAAGATTTGGGAGCCGGATATCCCGAAGACTGCTTTCAGGACCAGATATGAGCATTATGAGTTTCTTGTCATGTCTTTTGGGCTAACCAATGCCCCAACAGACTTTATGCATTTGATGCACAGTATGTTCTGGCCTTATCTTGATTCTTTCGTCATTGTGTTTATTGATGACATTCTGGTATATTCCTGGTCTCAAGCTTGATTTAGTGGCATTCTTGGGTCACGTAGTGTCTTGTGATGGGATCAAGGTAGATCCGAAGAAGTTGGAGGCAGTGCAGAGTTGTCCTAGGCCATCATCAGCTATGGAGATCCACAATTTCCTTGGTTTGGCGGGATATTACCGTCGCTTTGTAGGGGGGTTTTCATCTATTGCAACACCTATGACCAGGCTGACCCAGAAGAGTGCTCCATGCAGGTGGACCGAGGAGTGTGAGGAGAGGTTTCATAAGCTCAAGAAAACTTTGACTACATCCCCAGTTTTGGTATTGCCGACAAGTTCGGGATCTTACACTGTCTATTGTGATGCCTCGAGGATTGGTCTTGGAGCGGTGTTGATGCAGGACAGTAGGGTGATTGCCTACGCGTCCAGACAGTTGAAGGTGAATGAGAAGAATTATCATGTCCATGATGTTGAGTTAAAAGCTATTGTTCACGCCTTGAAGATCTGGCATCATTATTTGTATGGTGTTCCTTGTGAGATCTACAGTGATCACCGGAGTTTGCAGCACCTGTTCAAGCAAAAGGAACTTAATTTTCTATAGCGGAGGTGGTTGGAGGTACTTAAAAACTATGATATCACTATATTGTACCACCCGGGGAAGGCCAATATAGTGGCCGACGCCTTGAGTCGTCGGGCGGAGAGTTTGGGGATTTTGGCATATCTTCTGGCAGCAGAGAGGACCTTAGCATTGGATGTTTAGGCCGTAGCCAGTTAGTTCGTGAGATTGGATATTTCAGAGCCGAGCCGAGTATTAGCTTGTGTGGTCGCTCGATCTTCTCTTTATGACCGCATTAGGGAGCGCCAGTATGATGATCCCCATCTTCTAGTCCTTCAGGACAGGGTTCAGCGAGGTGATGCTAGAGATGTGACTATTGGTGATGATGGTGTGATGAGGATGCGGGACTGGATATGTGTGCCCAATGTGGATGGGCTTCGGGAGTTGATTCTTGAGGAGGCCCACAGCTTGCGGCATTCCATCCATCCGGGTGCCGCGAAGATGTACCAGGATTTGAGACATCACTATTGGTGGAGGAGGATGAAAAAGGATATAGTTGGGTTTGTGGCCAAGTGTCTCAACTGAGCAGGTCAAGTATGAGCATCAGAAACCGGGTGGCTTACTTTAGAGGTTAGAGATCCTAGAGTGGAAGTGGGACCGGATCACCATGTATTTTGTAGTTGAACTTCCACGGACTTTGACGAAGTTCGATGATATTTGGTTGATCGTGGATCGGCTGACCAAGTCAGCTCTTTTTATCCTTGTAATGACTATTTACTCTTCATAGAGATTGGCCGAGATTTACATCATAGAGATTGTCTGCCTTCATGGTGTCCCAATTTCCATCATTTCAGACAGAGGTACACAGTTCACATCACGGTTCTGGAGAGCCGTATAGCAGGAGTTGGGTACTAGGGTGGAGTTGAACAGAACCTTTCACCCTCAGACGGACGGGCAGTCCGAGTGCACGATTCAGATTCTTGAGGATATGCTCCGTGCTTCTGTAATGGAGTTTGGCAGGTGCGACCCATATCCCGTAGGGGCGAAGATCGCTGGGCAGAATCGAGGGTTATGTTCATTTCACACAAATTTGATTTTTGAGCTCGGGAGAAGGCAATTTCTTGAGGGATTTTCAGAGAAAACTTTGGGGTAACAATTCCTAACTTGTTTTTGGTTGTATTTCATTAATCTATAGTCATTTTTTCCGTTTAATTTCGGATTTGGATGGAAAAGTTGGGAAAATGGAGGAAAAAGTTCCCTAATCGAATTTCTGAATTTTGAACGGGTTTTAGACATCGGAAATAGATGATTTTTGTACGAGTGATCTCGTGAGTGAATGGGTGTACTAAATTGGTAACTTTTACCCGATTCCGAGTCATGGACCAGGAATTCATTAGCTAAAATAGTTACTAGGTTCTATATTTATGTTATGTAATTGATTTGCTTAGACTTGGGTTATTTGGAGTTGGATACTCGTGGCAAGAGTGTGGTTACGGATTTATTTGAGCGTGGTTCGAGGTAAGTGGCTTGCCTAACCTTGTGGGGGGGAAATTCCCCTTAGGATTTTGGTAGTGTTTGATATATGGGCGCCGTGTACGTGAGGTGACGAGTACGTACACGGGCTATTTTATTGTAAAACCCCATTTTCCACTAAATCATAACCCGTTTTTCCTTGTTGAAACTACACTAGCATATGTAATTACATTGCTTAGATTAGGAAAGCATGCCTACGTGTTTTGACTGCCTATTTGAACTATGTGTAACATGTTTAGTGAAACTCCTATTTTTCTTGGTTTGAACTTAGCCTAAATAGTAGATTTCATCGCGGTAACTATTGTGTTATTTGTTGAGCTGCATATTTATTTTGGGACTACGGAACGCATTCTGGGAGATCCCCCAGCACTGCATATTTACTTTGGGACTACGGACGTATTCCGGGAGATCCCCATGTACTTCATGTTTACTTTGGGACTACAGACGTATTCCGGGAGTTCCCCCTGTACTGCATATTTACTTTGGGACTACAGACGTATTCCGGGAGATCCCTCTGCACTATATATTTACTTTGGGACTACGGAATGGTATCCCGGGAGATCCCCATGTTGCTATTGCTGTGTTCTGAGATGTAGACTATCATTGGTTTCTATTCCTGTTGATATTCTGTAATTATTTTTCCACGATATTTCCTCCTGTCTTATTTCATTATATTTTTACCAGTAGGGCCCTGACCTGACCTCGTCACTACTCCACCAAGGTTAGGCTTGGCACTTACTGGGTACCATTGTGGAGAGCCGTATAGCAGGAGTTGGGTACTAGATCTCCACATGTTTTCGTGTGCAGATCTAGGTACTTCATGTCCGCTTCTGTATTAGCACCAGCAGCAGCAGCTACCGGAGACTTCAAGGTATATCTGCATGCGTCCGCAAATCCTTGAAGTCCAGCTCTATCTTTATTTGTTTTTCCCTCCTGTACTTCTTAGACTCTTGTGTAGAAGACTGCAGATAGTTTTCGTAGAGCTTGTGACTCATGGTTCCGGGTTTTGGGAAGTGTTGCATATAATTTGCAAACTGGTTTTACTTGTATATGACGAGCAACATTTTTACCTTTATATAGTAATTTTGAAGCTTAGTTGGTTCTTATTATTCTTTACTTTCGGATTATTTCTATGTTAATAGGCTTACCTAGTCATAGCGACTAGGTGTCGTCACGACGTCCTTCAGAGGGAAAAAGTGGGTCGTGACAGGTATGGTATCGGTATTTCATTTTAAAATACCAAATACCATGCCTAATATTATTTTTTTTTAAATTAAACCAAATACTATACAGAATACCAAAATATTGAATATCAAATACTAAATTTTTTAATTTCGGTACGGTAATTCGGTATTACCAAATTATGCACATCCCTAGCTGCAATAGATACTGAAAATAAAGCAAAGTAGTAGACACTGCACTTCAAAAACTATAAGGGGTCATTTGGTAAGGTGTATAAGAGCAGTACTGAATATGGTGCATGATTAATGATGCTGGAATTATTTCTTATGGACTATTTGGTTTGATGTATTAAAAAACATGACAAATACCCCCATCTACGTTTGAAAAACGATGGAAAGGATTTGAAAAAGAGGTTTTGAAAGGGTAATTCTAAATTTATATATGCTTATTCATGTATTAAAATCATGTTATTCCTAATGCCATGACTTTCTATGTATAAGAATAATATTGTATGTTGTCTAACTAATACAAGTGTCGCGCACCCCTTTTTCCTTGTGGAGTTCGGGGTTTCGACATCTTTTGGGACAACTCATTTCCTTTTGGGAAGGGGTAAGGAATTTGAAGAGTCCCCACCTAATGGATTTAAGGTGCGTTAGGGGCACCTAATGCAAGTAACTCATAAACCGGTTTACATTACTAGAGATTGGGTAAGAGCTCGAAATTACCTCGAGGTGAAGGTGTTAGGCACCCCTTGAGGTCCACAACGTTGGGTCCCGACCAAATTCATTTTAGTGAATTAGTCATAAAGCAATTTAACAAGTGAGGATAATTTTAAAACGGGAATAAAAAGGGGGTCCTAGGTTTATTAGCCTATAGGATCACTTCTGTGCAATACTCGGTAAACTTTCCCCAAATAGAGGTGTTACGCGTAGCATTAGCGCACAGGTCATCATATCCTTTCCTACCCAATTACCCTCCCCTTAATTACTACTTGAGCGATTCTAATTGAATACGTACTTTATGCGTGCATCACCCGCCCCTTTACCTATGGCCCTGGAGGTGTTTAGGACCTCTATTAAGGTGGTTCTAGAATCACCTATAGTGCTTAAGAGGAGAAAATCTAAGCAACAAACAAAACAGATAGGACTGTCATATAACAAAGCAGTCAAAGGCTCACCTTTAGCTCCACAAATAAGCAAACAATTGCACGTCTCAAACAGAAATTTTAAACACTTTAAAGTCCTATAGCAGGAAATTTAGATGAGCACAACAACAGAATATGCAGCATTGTTAAGGCGAGGCAGTGAACACCTAATCAGTTTGCCTACTAATTTTTATGGTTTACTGAATCTGGGCAGGATCCTATAGACATAGTATCTAAGCGTGAATCAGACCATAATAATAAACTAGCGTCTGAATTATAACAGACATATTCTTATCTATTTAGACCCTATATGCATGTTGTCTATGCACCGAAAATGCTCACAAGCATTACTTCAGGACATATAAACACAGAAATTGATTTTATATATTTATCTCTACAAACGTGATATCTAGGTGTCAAACTGTTTTTAGACTTATTCCTTATATGCATGACGACTAAGTGTTCATACTGATTTCAAATATGATTTCCTAAGGACATGATATCTAAGTGAGTAGAATATTATATAAATTTGATAATTCCCAAAGGAAGATCCTATAGGCATGGTTTCTAATGCACATTGAGACTTGAATATACACATGAACATGAATTTTGATACAGAATTGATAAACGTCCCATAAAAAGATTTCTAAGATGTAAAGTTGAAACTCAGGACAAATAATGAGATAAGTCCTATAGGTATGATTTCTAATGCATATAAATAATCACAACAATCCTATAGGCATGATTTCTACCAGATCCCAACAAAGATATATAAAAATCCCTCCCAGCCTTACTAATAACCCCAATATCTATTTTTACAAGAATTATTACTACAGACCAGATGTAAAATGAATTGCAGAATGAATACTACTATACTATAGGGAGCCTGGATAGGCCCGAATGTAAACCTGGAAAACCAGGCCTTCAACCAAGTCTGAAGTGCCAATATCTCATAGTACAAAATGATATCCTGGTGTGTCAAAGTTCTCAAGGGCCTCAAAGACCCCGGGCAATGCCCACACCAGAAATCCTTTAAAGAAAATAGTTTTGTGCATAAGTGTGGAAGAACCATCCCTAGTGTGTCATAGTTCGGAGGAGTCTCATAGACTCCTAGGCAGTTCTCACACTGGAGGGGCAGGACCCCATGTATTCTAAGAGTAGGAGTTGAAAATAGCGTATGAAAAAAGGAATAGTTTTGAGAAAACAGTTTAGGAGTAAAATAGGAATAAACAGAGTTATTGCAGCACTCTGAATTCCAACAAAGGTTTCCAGCAATCAAACAAGGGTCAAAAAGAGGATCACAACCATTTCAAAGCAAAGCTTCGCATTGCCTAGATTAATTCATTAATTAACACTAGGTGGGCATATAATATGCTATAAACAAACAACTACACTGAGAAGGGTAGTAGGGGTTAGGAACATAGAGGTCATTAGTCAGGAACACATAAGACAGGGTGAGAGTGGAAGCATGCTAGTTAACAGAACATAAAGGAGGTTGACAACATAGGACATAGCAGTAGGGATAGACATGTTGATTAAAAATCCACCAACAGGAAGCACATAAGTTAATGTGGTTACAACCAGATTACTGAATGGGACATAGCATACTGATTAAGAGTCATAAATAGGGAAACATATAAGTCTAACTGCATGTAATAACAACCAGATTACTGAATAGGACATAGCAACATAAGCAACGAACATGAAGGGCATATGTCTAAGTACAGAGTAGTAATCATGCTGATTGTGAGCAACAGACAAGTTAGTCATAGGAGTCTGGCTTCATGGAAGTACTCTGGATAACTAAGATCAATAAAAAGGGAAGACATAGGTAGTCATGCTAATTGAAATTAATACACAGGAAAGACATGGCTTAAAACTGCACAGAAGTGGTCATACTAATTGAGGTCAATAAACAGGAGAGACAGAACTTTAAGTACAGGAGTAAACATACTGATTAAAAGCAATAACAGTAAATATAGAAGTTTAAATACAGAAGTAAACATACTGATTAAAAGCAATAACAGGAAAACATATAGGTCTAATCTTCATAGAAAATGAATGACAAGAGGAGTGGAGACATACCAGTTAAAGATGGTAAAATAGAAGGTGAAGGTATGCAGAACTCAGTGGTCTAGCCTTGGCTTTCAGCCGGCTAGACAGTGTAGTAAACACAAGTAGCAGAAGGGTCTGAATGAGAGCAAAGTTTTTGTGTGTGTGTGTGTTCTTCTGAATTGTGTTCGTGTTTTTGAAAGAAAACCAAAATGAATTTTATATAGCACTTAACAAGGTAAACAAATAAGGCGAGAATAAAATCAGAGTTCATAAAATAAGGTAATCAATCAGTTAATTGAGGAATTAACTCAATCAGTTCATACAGAAAATCCGGGAGAGACCCCTTAAATTGGGGAGGGTCAATTAATAGCAAAGACTAGGGTTCAAATAAGGTAACAAATTAATCATATACCATATAGGAGTCATTCAAACCCCCAAATCAAACTAATAGTCTGATTAAGGCAAGTATTACTAATTAAAGTCACAAATAAGAAAAATAGGTAAATCACAGAGTAGTACTGATTTTAACGGAAAAATATAATTTGTACCCTAAATAAAATCAATCAACATATTTGATTGACAAAAATAAAGAAACAACGGAAAAAACTCACTGAACTAATTAGTACAATAAACGGAAAGACCTAGGGTTTAAAGCAGATACGCAAAATTAGTCAAACCAGTAGAGAATAATCAGATTCAACACCTGAAAGTTTGAAAATCGTTTGAAGAGAACCTAGGATGAACCCTAGTTCTTAGAAATCACTAAAATCAAATAGCAATAAAGAAAACAAAAGATTTTTGAGAAAAAGTATCGAGTAACACTTAAAACGTTTCATATCTACAAGGATCTGAACAGACCCAAGTAGTCATAAGATTAGGATTTTCGAAAATAACAAAGATGAAAGGAAAACTTGTCTAAAACCATAGATGCGAACCATGAATAAGAAGAAAATAGTACTCACAAACGGAAATGGCCATAGACAGGCTTGTGAGAAAGATTTCAAACAAAACCAGGTTGAATCTCTTTGAGATTCTCTTAAATCAACGAAGTCGAACAACCAGAAGATGTAAAAGGCCGGCAAAGGCCGGAAAATACAGAGAAACCTCATGAACTAGGAGGTTTTCCAGTGAAGGCGGCTAGGTTTTAGGGGAGTGATTGAGAGAGAAGGGGAAGGATTAGGGAAACGAAGGCGGCGGGGGAAGGGAAATGTGGGGGTTTAGGGTTGGCTTTAGGTTAAAAAAGGAAGGAATTAATGTGGACCATTGATCTCAGAGATCAACGGCCACGATTAGAGAGGGGTTTGGGTCGAGTAGATACAAAATTGGGCCTGGGGAGAATTGGGCTAAGTTTTAAGATATTTGGGCTGGTATAATTGGTTAGGTCCGAAAATTAAAAGAATTAAAAGGGCTATTTGTTAAATACCTAATTAATCAGTAAAATAATTTGTAAAAATAATTAATAAATTATAAAAAATGATTTTCATGCATAAAATTATTTAAAATAATTATTCAACATTATAAAAATATAAAAAGCTATTTTTTGGTGAAATAATGTAATAATGCATACATGAGCTATTATTGCAAAGTTATTGTGATTATAACCCCAAAAATGTGAATGTGGATATTTATGAAATAATTAAAGCTTAGTATAAATATGAATAGTAAAACTAAGCCATAAAATTGTTAATAAGTCATCTGTGATGCAATTAGTAATTATTTATATAATAAAAATACTAGGATAAATTTATAAAGCCCTTAAAAAATGTAGAAATAATGAAAAAATATTAGTTGATGCTCATGCACTATTTTGAAGATAGATATGCATTTTAAAAAACAATATAGGGAAAAATTGGGTATCAACAGCTGCCCCTCTTTTCCCGGGAAGGATGAAAGAGTTATCGGGTAAAGATATGATGGCCAATTTTAACCGAGTAGGGTGATTCGAGAGGCATAGGCCGCACTTTGGTTTCCAAGATGCCTACATATCCTTAGTTTTATAGGAATCATGCCGTGTGTAGTTCTGGATTCACCGGCGAAATATACCGACGAAGTTATCACAAGAGCGGACACAAGGTTTTGAATAGGTGAAATGGTTACGGTGAGCGGTCAGGTTTGAAATAGTATGAAGGAATTGGAGTAGGATTGCTCCTGTTGGGATAATGATTACTCATCGGGTTACCTGCAAATCAGAAGATGCCCTGCAACATGTACGTACAATTTTGCGTAAATTTAAACATGCTGCAAATTCCCTTCAGACCATGAGAATTGTCTTTGGACGGTTGAGGATGACGTCCGTAGAACATGATGTCCCCGGCCATGAATTGTTCAGTGAGGGATTATCAGTCCATGTAATGATGTTCTCGGGCCATGAAAATAGTGCCTCCAAACCATGACGTCTTTGAATAATGATATGCAAGTTTGAGAGATCCGCAGGCCATGACATGGTGTCTTTAGGCTATGAGGATGATGCCTTCATACTATGACGCCTTCGGACAAGTTGGCGATATTTCAGCCCATGAGGTGCAAAATATGATGCTAGAAGCAACAAGACAAGGCTTAGTCTTATCGGAAGTTGAGGGCAGAACTTAGCCCCAAAAGAGAATAATGTGAGGTTTAGGACAGAGCAACATCTGTATTTATGCAAAGAGAGACAATGCTTAGTCTCGTGAGGGGAAGGCAGATCTTAGCCTTATGCAAATGGAGAGTCAGCGCTTATCCTCACGCAAGATTCGAAACAGTGCTTAGTCTCATGCAAATGTAAGGTATTGCTTAGCCTTATGCAGATAAGGAGGTAGTACTTATCCTCGTGCAAGATTTGAGACAATGCTTAGTCTCATGCAAAAGTAAGGCAATGCTTAGCCTTATGAAGATAAGGAGACAATGCTTAGCCTTGTGCAAGATTCTGAATAGGACTTAGTCCCATGCAAGGTGAAGGCAGTGCTTAGCCTTATGCAAATGGAGAGGCAAGGCTTAGCCTCATGCAAGATTCGGGACACGGCTTAGTCCCATGCAAGGTGAAGGCAAGGCTTAGCCTTATGCAAATAGAGAGGCAGTGCTTAGCCTCATGCAAGATTTGGGATAGGGCTTAGTCCCATGCAAGGTGAAGGCAATGCTTAGCCTTATGCAGATAGAGAGGCAAGACTTAGCCTCATGCAACTTTGAGACAGAGCTAAGTCTCATGCAGATAAAAGGCAGTGCTTAGCCTTGTGAGAATATGGAGGCAGGGCTTAGCCTCATGCAAGATTTGGGGACATGGCTTAGTCCCAATGCAAATAGAACAAATAATAGATGATGGCATAGTATTTCTTAGCTGGAAATGGATTCGGTATCTTTTTGTTATGAAGATCGTGATTCCAAGGTAAGCATATTCCTTGTTCCTGCATTCAAAAAAAAATCGTGAGTTCTGTAAGGGGGGTCGGTTCGTTCCTCCGTCGTCTTGCTTGATCTGCTTCGCTCTGCCTGAAGATCCTGTTCAAATTATCGGGGGAAACATTTGCTAAACAGAGTTTATTTCAAAAGCGGTCATGCCTAACTTTCAAAGGTATAATAAAAAATATAGTTTTAGAAATTGGTTAGATGAACCAGTGACTGTGACACGATCAGAGACATTGCGACTTCTTTTGCTGTAAAATTTTGAGGGTCCTCCTTAAAATTCTGCCCCAGTTGAATGGTCAACCTTTCTGATTGTTCTATCTGTTGTGATCGGCTGAACTTGCTTCGGAATTTTGAGGGTCCTCCTCAAAATTCTGCCCCAATTTCTGATTGTGGGGAAAATAGAAATTTTATTGAATTGTGACCGAACCCACAGGGCTGCCTACGTATCCCTTCTTAAACGGGAATCAGGTCGAGCGTAGTTTAATTTACATCATACGCGGAAAACATAAATAGTTTACACATAATATCGCTTGACTGCATCCGAATTGATCGGCTTTGGTCAGACTTCTCCGTCCATTTCCACGAGTATGGGGGCTCCTCCTTTCAGAACTCTGTGAACCATATAAGGACCTTTCCAATTGGGAGAGAATTTACCTTTGGATTCATCTTGATGTGAGAGGTTTTCTTTAATACCAGTTGCCCCAGTGTGAACTGTCTCGGCTTAACTCTTTTGTTGAAGGCTCTGGACATCATGTTCTGATAAAGTTGTCTGTGGCATATTACGTTCATCCTCTTTCCGTCTATGAGGGCTAGCTGCTCATAACGACTCCTTATCCATTCTACGTCACGGAGTTCAGCTTCTTGTATGATTCTCAAGGAAGGAATTTCCACTTCGGCAGGAATAACAACTTCAGTACCATAAACCAGCAAATAGGGAGTTGCCCCGGTTGATGTGCGGACTATGGTACGGTATCCTAGTAAAGCAAATGGTAACTTCTCATGCCATTGTTTATGATTTTCTATCATTTTCCTAAGTATCTTCTTGATGTTCTTTTTGGCAACTTCCACGGCTCCGTTCTTTGAGGTCTATATGTTGTGGAATTATTGTGCTTGACTTTGAAAGTCTCACACATGGCTTAATCAGATCACTGTTGAGATTGGCAGAATTGTTAGTGATGATGGACTCTGGAACTCCGAACCGACAAACAATCCGGTCGCAAACAAAATCCACGACAACCTTCTTAGTCACAGCTTTGTAAGATGCGACTTCAACCCATTTGGTGAAGTAATCAATAGCTACCAAAATAAATCGATGCCCATTTGAGGCGGTGGGCTCTATTGGACCAATGACATCCATTCCCCAAGCAACGAAGGGCCAAGGTAAGCTTGTTGCATTAAGCTCATTTGACAACACTTTTATCATATCTGCATGTACTTGAAATTGGTAGCACTTTTGAACATACCAGATGAAATCTGTTTCCATGGTCATCCAGAAATAGCCAGCCCTAAGTATCTTCTTGGCCAGGACAAAGCCGTTCATATGCGGGCCGCAGGTTCCAACATGTATTTCCTCAAGCAACTTAGAATCTTTTTCTGCGTCGACACACCTCAATAGTCCCAGATCAGGCCTTCTTCTATATAGGGTTCCTCCACTGTGGAAGAAGTGATTGGACAATCTACGAAGCGTGCGTTTCTGAGTATGGTTCGCATGCTCTGGGTATTCTCCTTTTGCTAGATACTCTTTGATGTCGTGGAACCAAGGCTTCCCGTCTGTTTCCTCTTCGACATGAGCACAATATGTCGGCTGGTTATGGATCCTTACTGGAATAGGATCGATGAATTTCTTGTCGGGATGTTGTATCATTGATGACAAAGTGGCTAATGCATCGACAAACTCATTTTGAATTCTGGGAACATGCCAAAACTCTATCTTTGTGAACCTTTTCTTCAATTCCTGCACATGGTGCAGATATGGAAATATCTTGGAATTCTTGGTAGCCCATTCTCCTTGTACCTGGTGCACAAGTAGATCTGAATCGCCGATTACCAGTAGCCCCTGAATGTTCATGTCAACAGCCATGTTGAGCCCTAATATGAAAGCCTCGTATTCTGCCATGTTGTTGGTGCAGGGGAATCTGAGTTTCGCAGATACCAGATAATGTTGACCAGTTTCCGATACCAAGACGGCTCCAATGCTGACTCCTTTGAAATTTGTTGCTCCATCAAAGAACATTCTCCAACCGTCGTAGGACTCGGCAATGTCTTCTACTACGAATAATACCTCTTCATCGGGAAAATATGTTTTCTGGGGTTCGTATTCTCCTCCCACAGGGTTTTCAGCAAGATGATCCGCCATTGCCATTCCCTTGACTACTTTCTAAGTTACATAGACAATGTCGAATTCGCTCAACAGGATTTGCCATTTAGCCAGCTTTCCGGTGGGCATGAGTTTCTGAAAGATATACTTCAAAGGATCTATTATCGATATGAGGTATGTTGTATATGCACAGAAATAATGCCTCAGATTCTTATCTATCCAGGTCAAGGAACAGCAGGTTAGTTCCAACAGAGAATACCGTGCTTCATAAGCTGTAAACTTCTTACCCATGTAGTAGATGGCATGTTATTTCTTCCTGTCTCGTCGTGCTGACCCAGAACGCAGCCGAAAGATCCATCTAGCACTGCAAGGTAAAGTAGCAGTGGTCTACCTGGCTCTGGCGGAACCAAGACTGGTGGCGTTGATAAGTACTCCTTGATTTTGTCAAAAGCCTTTTGACAGTCTTTGGTTCAACTAATCGTTGCGTCTTTCTTCAACATCTTGAAAATTGGCTAACATATAACTATGGGCTGGGCTATGAAACGACTGATGTAGTTAAGGCATCCCAGGAAACTCATCACATCTTGCTTGCTTTTTGGCGGTGGTAATTCTTGGATGGGTTTGACCTTTGATGGATCCAAGCGGCAACTGACGATAAATCTCAATAACTTTCCGGCGGGAATCGCGAATGCACACTTTGCAGGGTTTAGCTTTAGGTTGTACTTCCGGAGTCTGTTGAAGAATTTCCTCAAGTCCGCTATATGATCTGTGGCTTTCTTGGATTTAATAATGACATCATCCACATACACCTCAATCTCCTTATGTATCATGTCATGAAAAATAGTAGTCATGGCCCTCATATAGGTGGCCCCAACATTCTTTAGGCCGAATGACATCATCTTGTAACAATACACACACCATGGTGTAATTAAAGTTGTTTTCTCGGCATCCTCTTCCATCCAAATCTGATGGTAACCGGTGAAGCAATCCACGAAAGACTGGAGTTCATGCTTAGCACAATTGTCGATTAAGATGTGTATGTTTGGAAGCGGGAAATCATCCTTTGGGCTGTCTCTATTGAGATCCCGATAATCGACACAAACTCTAACCTTCCCATCCTTCTTCGGAACGGGCACGATGTTGGCTAACCATGAGGGATATTCAACTACCCTGAGGACCTTGGCCTTGATTTTCTTGGTAACCTCCTCTTTGATTTGCAGGCTCATATCAGACTTGAATTTCCTGAGTTTCTGCTTTAGTGGTGGACACATCGGGTTTGTGGACAATTTGTGGGCCACAGTGGATGTACTTAATCCGGTCATACCATCGTATGACCATGCAAAAATGTCCTCATACTCTTTCTATAACTGAGTATACTCTTCTTTCTCTAACGGCGACAAGTGAATGCTGGTGCGGGTCGCCTTGACGGTTCAGAACCTCCCAAGTTAATTATCTCAGTTTTGTCCAGGTTGGACTTGGGTTTGTTCTCAAAATTCTCTACTTCTCTAACGATCTCTTCAGGTATTATATCCTCTTCTTCTTCTGAATCACTGTCCTTTTGTTGCGTTGCCTCATTACATGTCACAGTTGCTGGTTCATCAAGATAGGAAATAGTAATGCCGTATGGATAAAGATACAGGAAAAGTGATAATAATAAACATCAATTCATTGAAAGTGTCAAACAAATGCAATTTTCAATAATATAAACAACGTTTTGGAACATTGGAAATATTATTTAAAACAAAATGCTAAAAGGGAAATCATTTTTTCTTAGAAAGCAAAATAAATAATGTTGTTCAGCCTTGCTACCCCGTGACCTGTCGGGCCCTGGATGGTTTGACAGTACAATTCTTGAGGAATGTTCCTCTCTCCATAGCTTGGATGGTAGGTCCTTCCTCCTCGTCCTCCTCAACAATTACGCAACAGTCCATATCATCATCTTCCAGAAATAGGTTCCTCAAGGTTTCCAATGCTTCTTCCTTCTCTGATCCTCATATAATGTCGGTCTGATGGAAATTCTGACTCAGATGTGGCACAGGCTGCTCGAGTGGATAGTACGGACCATGCCATGGTGGTGACCAATTGCAAAATTCCCGCCAAGTGTACTGATATCCTAGCCCAAAAGTGGTACAATGGCATTTTGGCTGTATCGGCTTGGAGATGCCCTGAAGATTTTTACCAATCCCCTTGCCAGGCTCATACCCTCTCCATGCTAGCATGTTTTCTATCTTACTACTCCACAACTTATCTTTCTCAATCGCGTTCACATGCTCGATACGATGTTAGGTTTCTCCGCCTAGATTTCTTCTATTTTCAATCACCGGGATGGTCTGGCTAGTGTAAATGGGGTTGCTCCCATCTCCATGAATAATTACTTCCTGGTGATTCCGCTCGAACTTCCCAGCAATAAATTGTAGGATGCAGATATATCCAGTATGTGAAACTCGACATCGAACCATGTAGGACCCAACTGTAGACAGAGATTAGTCTCTCCAATAGAATGATTATATATTCATAGTTACTTCCCTTATCTCATGCAAGCCTTTGCCCAATCTCTTCAGTGTTGTTAATGGGAAAATGTTGAGACTGGATCCTCCATCGATCAGAACTCTGGCAATGAACTTGTCTTCACATTGCACTGTAATGTGTAGTGCCCTGTTGTGGTTCAAACCTTCAGGTGGCAGCTCGTCCTCGTGAAAGGTAATTTTGTGGCTCTCCAGCACCTGTCCTACTATATTGGTTATTTCTCCACCAGTGATGTTTTTGGGTACATATGCTTCACTCAACACCTTCATTAGAGCGTTCCTGTGTGCCTCAGAATTTTGCAGCAGCGACAAGATAGATATCTGAGCGGGAGTCTTGTTCAAATGATCAACAATAGAATACTCTCTCGCTTGTACTTTCCTCCAAAGGTCATCTGGACCGGCTTCAATAACGGGCGGTTTGCTAGAAGCTTGCTTACTGGTTTCTCCTAAGTGTTCAAGTGTATAAATCCTTCATGTTCTGGTCATCCCTTGTGCAGCGCCGGATTTTCTGTCTTTGACTTTCCCTTTCTTCTAGCCTCGGCCACATAATCCCAAGGTACAACATTGGAATTGAAGGGTGGTGTGGATGCCACCGTCACTGTGAAAGGCGTGGCTACTTTCACCTCAAATGGAACAGGTGCATCTGCAGGTGGTGCTACTTCAACTTCAAATGGAAATGATATGGTTACCTAAACCTCAACTGGAGGCTGTATCTACACTATAATAGGATTGAGTGTGACTGCGGGTTTCTTAGAAACGTCACCCTATTTGATAAGTCCAATTGATCCCTCAGGATCTCATTCCTCATCAGTCTCTATCACATTAATACATTCGCCCCTATGATCTGGGAGGGGGTTATTGTAGACGTTAGGTGTAGCTTCCTTTGCCTGGATGACCTTATTATCAATCAAGGTCTGGATCTAATCCTTTAGTGTTCGGCACTCGTCAATGGTGTGCCCTTTCATACCAGAATGATATGCACAGGTTTTATTTGGGTTGACCCATTGGGATGAATTCTCCATGGCCACAGCAGGGATATAGGTGACGTAACCAACAACCTTCAACCTCTCATACAGTTGTTCAATGGGTTCAGCAATGGTGGTGTATTATTTGTGTGGTTTATGGTCAAAGTTAGGCCGGGGTCTTGGGTAGTTTGGATGAGTTGGAGGTGACTGAAAGTAATATGGTTGGGAATTATATGTATGGTAAGCAGTGGCTGGTTGGGAATATCTGGGAGGTGTTGTTGATATGTGGGTGGAGGTGTTTGGTATGTGAGTGGAGGGGTCTGGTACACAAATGGGATTCTGGGTCCCTGGGCAACCATAACTATTCCCACATCTTTCTTCTTTGATGTACCACATGTTTGCAATGCATTATTCGTGGCCTGCAGTGCCTCAAAATTTGTCACCATCCCGCTTTTAATATCTTCTTCAATTCTTTCTCCGAGATTGATGATATCGTAGAACTTATGGTTCTCAATGACCATTAGCCTTTCGTAATACTGTGAATCATGTTCCCTGACAAAGAACTTGTTCATATTTTCCTCGTATAATGCTGGTCTAACCTTGGCTGCTTCCGACCTCCATCGAGTAGCATATTCACGGAAAGTATCAGTTGGCTTCTTCTTTAGGTTCTGGATATAGAAAAAATCTGGTGCGTTCTCTGTGTTGAACCTGAACCTATCCATGAAATTGGATGCCATACTCACCCAATTGGCCCACTTCTCAGGATTCTGGCTTATGTACCAGGACAGGGCATATCCGGTAAGACTTCTTATGAAGAGCTTCATTCGAATCCTTTCATCTTTTTCGACCCCCACGAGCTTGTCAGATTAAGTCCTCATATGAACCTTGAGATCACCCGTCCTGTAAAACATTTCGAACTTAGGATATTTGTAACCTTCTGACAGTTCCACATCCGGTTGTATGCATAAATCCTCATAGTTCAGAACTTTTATTCCTTTACCCCCTTCAACACCCTGAACCCGACTTGTCAACTTCTTGAGCTCTTCAGCCATGTTCTTGATGAGCAGGTCCTTCTCAGTGGATTCTGGTGTATAGGAGATTGGTAGAGTGGAGTGAGGTAGGGTTTCTCTGTATATAGGGTTGTTCTGGTGAAGAACAAGACTTTGGGCATAATGATGATCATTAGTGGAGTTTTGGGTTTCGGGAATAATTTGTGGGGTATCTTGGGGAGTGTGGTAGGTGTTTTGTGGGTATTGAGTGGGGACATGCTGATTTTGAGGAGGGCTTGTATACTGGTGAGGTGCGGGAGGATTCTGTGGGTGCTTTTTGGGTGTGTTCTGAGGTGGTGCAGGGTTCTGGGTGTCGGGGATATTCAATGTGAGGGAGATATTTGCCAAGTTACGGACCTGCTCAAGTTCGCCATGTAGTGCAAGTATCTTTTGCTCAAGCCGTAAAACCAAATCATTTGGGGCCTGAGTGCCCCGACCATTGGAAGTTTCCACATTCTCAACATGTGCATTGTTTCCGTTCAGATCATTCATTTTTTCTTTTCCTTTGCCTTTTGGTGGACTAGGAGAAGGAGAAGGTGGAGGGCCCCTGAATATGGTATGATAAGTTGATGATGCCAGTATGCGAGAACCAACCTTGGGGAATGGGGATAATTAAAAGGGAAAGAAAGAAAAGAAAAAAAAAAGTAACCAAGTCAGTAAGGGTTCCAAGAAGAATATTTGCAATATCTAAACACATAGTGCGAGAACGTAAATTTGCGTCCTAATTTGGGAGCCTCATTGCGCCCGAGGTAGGCCTAGCGAAAAGTTGATTTGGAGAATTTTCGTTCCAATAATTGCCTCATTTAATTAATGTAAAAGCAGATGAAACTAAAACGACACTAAATAAGATAAGTCACTAATGGCACTTGGCCTTATTACATTTCAAAAAGCAGGTAAACCTAATCTACTTGGTCCTAGAAGGACCTTCCCCAGGCTTGATCTTCTTGGCTCTGTCGATCAGGTTCCCCAGGTCGTGCATGCCCAACAATAGGTATATTCTCGCTAGATGTCCTCCTTTGTTTCCCTCAGCATTCTGGCAGTCCGCGACTCTTTTCCTCGTCTTCCCCTCCAGTTCCATCAAACCCTGCTCCAAATACTCTTGCCTATCATTAGATTTGATAGCCCTTTCCCTCCATTCATTGATCAATTCCATATTAGTCTTGTGTTGCTCTAGATGCTCGGCCTCCGACTCAAGAACCCTTTTGTGTAGTTTATTGTATCTCACTTGGGCTTCAGCAACTTCGTCTATGACCTTATTTCCTTGACCGATTGTTGCGCCCCCTTTTTCCTCTCCTTTCGGATTAGTCAGGGTTTTTGACGTTATTGGGACAACTCATTTCCTTTCGGGAAAAAGGATGTGAAGGACTTGAAGAGTTGCCACCTAACGAATTAAGGTGTGTTAGGGCACCCATTAAGGGTTATAATAACACTAATTGAATAATCAGAGATTGGGTAATGGCTTGAAATTACTCCAAGGGGAAGGTGTTAGGCACCCGTCAAAGTCCACAACTGTGGTTCCCGACCAAATAAACTTTGTGAATTTTAGCAAGTAGTAAATAAGCAGTCAAGTATACACATGGCAACAAGTAATGGTTGTGAAAAGATTCGTAGTCTAAGCACACATATGTAGGGAATAAGGGAATCCTAAGTTGTTAATCCTATAGTATCACATAATTCAATGCTCGGTAATCACTCCTCAGTGAGGGGCTACACGTGGCATTAGCGCACCGGTCATCATATCCATAACTACCCTTTACCCCACCCCTTAGCGGTTATCAAGCGAGTTTATTTAGAGATATCTATGCATGTTGTTACCCGTCCCTTCATAATGGTCCTGGAGGAATTTAGGACCTCTAAGTAATAGGTAGTTCTAGACAGACCCCTAAGGTTTTAAAACTATAAAATTCTAGCGACAGGCAAGAACAAATAAGACTAATTAGATAAATGCAGGAAAACAGTTATGAGGCCCAGATTTACCTCCACAAGTAATGCACATAATCAGCACGTCTCAAATACAAACAAGAGGCAGTTTTATTAGATAGGATCCTAAGACAGGATATCTAATTGAATGTCAATGCACAGAAATATGCAGTTTTATTTTTATAAACTCAGGAGCAAGGACCTAATCAGTTTGCCTACTGATTTTAAAACCTGTGTCTTTAAACAGTAAATACAACCAAGCAGTGTTCCATCTTTTAAAGAGATTGATTACCTGAGGCTTGCCTAGGCGTGAGATTGTGCATAATAATTACCAGAATTGTTAAAAATAGTTCAGAAGTTGTTTTACCTGAAAGCATGATGTTCTAGGTGATACGAGAATGCAGAGATTGTTACTAGTTTTTTAAGAGCAAGANTTTTATTAAGAGCAAGACAATTAGATGTGACATTGTTTTTACCTTTTTCGTGAGTCAGTAGTTAAATTAGGCGTGGTTAAGAAGATGCAAACGAAATCCTAGAGCAGGATATCTAATATGCACATATAAATGCAGGATGGTTAAGACATAATTTCAGGATACACAGAATTCCTAAAGGCATGATTTCTAAAATGCACAAAGAGTTACAGGATGATGGAGACATGATTTTGAATGCACAGGAGTAACAATTTATATTGATTTTATTATCCTAGGAACAAGATTTCTAAGTGGTAGGCATAAGCATAAATTAAGGACATGTTGTACGTTAAAGCAGTAAACATGAAGGCCTCGAAGACATGATATCTAATGCATGTTTGGCATGGTTTGAATGAATATGTTGGTCCTAAGCATGGATTCTAGTGCAGATAGAGATAATGCAAAGCCTAAGACATATTTTCTACCCAATGATAGAATTACATAGCTACCCTTCCCATTTCACTAGCCAACCCCAATATCTGTTTACAAATAATTATTACAGACCAGTAGCTGAATGAATTACATATATAGATAGAAAATAAGAAGTTAAACTGTAGGGAGCCTGAAGCAGGCCCATATATACCAGGTGTTCATAACCTCAACTGTCAAAGTTTCATAGCCTTTCTCATGTCCGGGTGTGTCAGAGTTCCCTAAGGAACTCAAGGATCCCGGGCAGTGCTCACACCCAGATTTCTTAGCCAGAATTGAGTAAGTGCAGTGTGGAAGAGCCAGCCCCAGTGCATCAGAGTTCAGAGGGATCTCACAGGAATCCCAAAGCAGTCACGCACTAGAGGGGCATAACTTAAGGACCTAAGAGTAGAGTGAGAGTGCTTGACATGGCTTTGAAAATGCTTTGGTATAAAACAGTATTGAAAAAACTCAGTTGAAGTTTATAAAAGTATGAAGTGGTTTAGTAGTAAAATAGTTGGAACAAGAGTAGGGTAATTAAACAAACAGTAGATCAACTATAGAACATAACAGGTTCAGCAACACTCAAACAACAGTCCTTCACACAGGGGTAAGGGGGTTGGGTACAGATACAACACCCAAGATGAGCACATAACAAACATAAGCATAGAAGTCTCAAGGAATAGCACACAATATGTCATGGGTTCCAGATTGCTAATTGGTGACATGATTGCATAAAATCAGAAGTGCTTAGGGACATGTGGGACTGGGGATAACTAATGATGTAAACATAGTATGGGAATATGAATTTCAGAACAAATAATAGAAGACATAGTGGTATCAAACAGAATTGAGCATATAATCAGAATAACTTAAGGTAACAATTGCACAATTAGTGCATACCAGAACTAGGCAACTCATAGACAAGCATTCAAAGACAGGGTGGAGTCACATGGAGACAGATTACACATGAAGCAAACATGTTCATAAATAGGTTGATCCTAAAAAGGGGTTAGAACATAACTAGTATACTAAGTAAAACAAGTTAAACACATGTTGAAAAGCAAACAATAGATAGAAACAGATTAGTAAAATGATAAACTAAAGAAGTAAAAGAAACACATTGATTTTGGAACTTGAATTTAAAATCAGAACATACTAGTAAGGAGAATAGACACAAAGTGAAGAACAGAAAAGTGCAATAGTTAGCCTTTACTTGAAGCCGGTTAATTCAGTAACAATAGGAAGTAACAAAAGTAAGCAGAAGAGTTTTTGAGTGTATGAGAGAGTTGTGAACTAATGTGAGTTTGTGGGTGTAGAAGACTGTGGAATGAGAGTAGAAGAGAAAATTATATTTAGTAGTTTGAAAGCTAGGTAAATAAGGTAAGAGTCAAACTATTTAGTAATTATAGAACTCGGAATCAATTAGAGTAAAATCAGTCCAAGTCTTCCCTTAATTAAGGGAATCAGCACAAACGGTACAAAAACCGGTAACCCGTAAAGAAATCATATGTAACGGATAAGGAAAGGTTTCAAACAGTACAAGTACAGAACCAATAATTAGGGCTAGGTTCAGAAAGTCCTAATTATGGAAACAACATTAAGAATAAGTAAATAATGTAGTCAACCACATAATAAGGAAGGAAAAATAATTTAGAAATCGGAAATTAGTAAAGTACATCATCACAAAACCAGTAAAGGGTATCAATTATAGGAAATCAGGGATTCAAATAGAAACTAGTACTGATTAGGGGAAATTACCACCAATTTCTGTCAATAGATAAAATAAACATAATATAGGCGGGAAGAAACAAATCATAAACCCTAATAAGCATAATAGGGTAGAAATCACAGAGACTCAGAACATATCCATGAGAAACAAGCATACACACAAATCAAACGAACAAATCAGCGTAGACAGACTCAGAACCCATAACTAAGCCAAGAAATTAGGGGTTTTAACGCAGTTAATCAGGTTAAAGGGAAAACCTAAATAAACCGTTTAAACATAGTAAAGATTATAGAATAACACTTAAAATCAGAGGAAAAGTCATTTAAAAAAGGGGTTAAGAAACCCTACTTATGGAGATGAAGAGATGTTTTGAAAAGATCAGAAAGTTTCTCATGGAAAACAGTGAAATAACTCAAAATACTCTTAGATCTGTTACTAATGCGTGGCTAGAAGTCATAGTTTTAAGCATTATATACCGTACATTTTATGTGCTTTTGTGATAAAAATACACGTTATATGGGCATAATGGAGTCTATTTCATGTGTAGGTGAATTGGAGATGGAAACCGAGCTAAATGGGTGCATAAACATCGAAAATATGCTCAAGAGTCGAAAAGGAGTTACCCGGGAAATACCCGGGCGTTTGGCCCCTAAAGCCAGACATGCCCAGGCGTTAAGGGGGCGTTTGGCCCTTAAGGCCAGGATGACCCTGGCGTTAGCCAGGCGTTAGACCCCTAATGACGGGCCTGCCCAGGCGTTAAGGGGGCATTTAGGGATTAACGCCTGGGTTCCTGGTCCAGTCAACTCCGAGTTTTAAAGGTTTTTAAGTGTTTCCCGGTTGGAATAGAAGTCTCCTACACGTTTAGGGTTTATCCCAAACGTATAAAAAGACCCAATAACACAACTTTGAAGAGAGGATGCCATTTTTGGAGAGAATATACACACAAGATCATTGAAGAAGCAAAGGATTATCAGTTTTCTTCATCTTAATTTAGTATTTTCCATTGATGCAAAGACTTATGCAATTGTTTAATTCTAGTATGAGTGGCTAAACACCCATTGTTCTGGGGTTGTGATTTAGCCATGAATATTGTTATTCGATATTAACTTAACCTTGATTATAATTCGCTCAATATATGGTTGTTTCTTCAATTCTGCGTTTAATTGCTTAATTGTTTGGCCAACAATTAGGTTCTATATACTATCTATGTTATGCTTGGGAAAGCCGTATATAGATTAGAGAAGAATTGAAGAGAGCGCGATCTTAACCCTTCAGGGGAGCGGATTTGTGGTTAGGATAGGAATATACCTAGTCACCGTGCTTAATTAAACATCGTAATCTTAGTGCGTTCTAATAGATTAATTTCATAGGAATATAGGCGTTAATCTATTGAGAATAGGCGAGTAGTACTTCGGGAGAAGGCTACGAGAGAAATTATCGATTAATTAGCAACCATGAGTGAATTAAATGAAAGGGAGAGTTAGTTAGAATGCAATATGAATGGTGAATTGATCACAACCCTAGAATATTTGTCTCTATTGAATACACAACAATATTCTCGTTACTTGATAATTAGTTCATATAATCATAGAATAAATTAGTTATACTCTTGGATTTTGTGTTGGCTCGATTAAATAGAAATTAGAGTGATTCAATAAGTAGTTTACGCAAGTCCCTGTGGGTTTCACATTCGATTTAACATTATATTACTTGCTACGACCACGTATACTTGCGTGTGCGGTTTGGGACCAACAAGCTTTTGGCGTCGTTGCCGGGGACTTGAATATAGACTACTTTTTTGTTACTTGCTTTAATTGTTTATTTCATTGAGTATAACGTCACGTGATTTTTGCTCTAATCTCAGGAACTTCGAGTGAATGCGTAGGGTCAGAAGCCAGGATAGACTTGACGGCTTTGACCCCGAACCTGAGAGATCATTTCACAGGAGATTGCGAGAAGCAAGAGATACAGACAATCTTCAGGACTTCATCCGATTTCCTGTGAACATGGCAGAGGAACAACACATGGCTGTTCAGGAGGTGGCAATGCCAAGCATTGCTAATGTCACCTCCAGCATCGTGAAGCCCAGAATCACTGGGCACTTTGAGCTGAAACAGAGCATGATCCAACTACTTCATGCAAACGGGCAGTTTTTGGGTCTTCCACACGAGGATCCACAGCAGCACATTTTGAACTTCTTGGAGATTAGTGATACTTATATCACTAACGGGGTCACGCCAGATTATGTGAGGCTCACGCTTTTCCCATTCTCTATATTGGGTGAAGCAAAGATATGCCTGAAGGCAGAACCAGCTAATTCCATCACAACATGGAACGATCTGGCGAGAAAATTTCTGGCAAGGTTTTTCCCTTCAGGAAAGACCGCAAAGATCAGGAGTGAGATAGTCTCCTTTTGGCAGAAAACAGGTGAATCGTTATATTCAGCATGGGAAAGGTTCAAGGGGCTATTCAGAGACTGCCCTCATCACAATCAGACAAACGAGGTGTTAGTACACACCTTCATTGAGGGGCTCCATCCGCAAACAAAAATTGTGGTAGATGCAGCAGCTGAAGGTCAGGTGTTGGAAAAGAATTATGATGAAATATTTGCACTACTGAATAAATTCTCCAAAAGCNTCCACATTGACTAACCAAGTCAATCAGATGAACCTGATCATTAACAAGCAACAATCTCAACCAGTGCAACAGACCCAACCAGTGCAACAGATTCAGGTATTTTGTGAAGTCTGTGGCGAGGGTCATTCAAGTGATTTATGCCCAGTTAATCCAGAGTCTGTCTGCTTTGTGGGTAACGCTAATAGGGGACAAGCAGATCAATATGGAAACACCTATAACCCCAACTGTAGAAACCACCCAAACTTCTCTTGGCATGGAAATCAGAGCACTCAGCATAATTACAGGCATCCAGCACCTCAACAGTAGTACAAACCACCTCAGGCTGAACCATCAGCAAGCCTTGAGGATATTATGAAGAGAATGATGAATGACCAACTTGCTTTCAATCAGAAAATAATGGCTGATCACCAAGCCCAGACTGTAGCCATGAGAAACTTAGAACGTCAAGTGGGGCAACTCACCAATTCTCAAAATACCCGACCAACACTCTACCAAGTGACACTGAAGCTAATCCTAAATCACCTGTTAATGATATATCATTGAGAAATGGCAAGAAATTGGAGACAGTCCAACCTAGTCAGAGAAAGCAGGTAAATGNTGAGCAACCTCCACCATTTGTTGCAAGGCCACCCCCTCCATTCCCTCAAAGGTTGCAAAAGGTGAAAGATAATGCAGCATACAAAAAGTTCCTTGATCTCTTGAAGCAGGTACAAATCAATATTCCACTGTAGACATTCTGCAGGAGGTACCCAAATATGCTAAGTATATAAAGGACATTGTGGCAAATAAATGAAGGCTGACGGAGTTCGAAACTGTGGCACTCACTGAGGAAGTTAGCTCAAGAATTCAAAGCAAGCTACCTCAGAAATTAAAAGATCCGGGTAGCTTTACTATCCAAATCTCAATTGGTAAGCATGCAGTCGGGCGAGCTCTGTGCGATCTTAGGGCAAGTATTAATTTTATGCCACTATATGTGTTCAAGAAGTTGGGGTTGGGTAAACCACGCCCAACAACAGTGATTTTACAATTGGCAGACCGCTCCCTAGCCCATCCTGAGGGAGTAATTGAAGATGTGCTGGTTCAGGTGGGATCATTCATATTCCCAGTTGATTTCATTATCTTGGACTATGAGCCTGATTTGGCAGTCCCATTTATTTTGGGGCATCCATTCCTAGCTACAGGTCGAGCTATTATCGATGTGTGTGAAGGGAAGATGACAATGCGCGTTGGTGGTCGAGTGGAGGTGTTTAATATTTATAAGGCACTCAAGTTACCTGTCCACTATGAGAACTATCCATGATTTCCGTATTGGAAAGCAAATCGGAGTCCATGGTTCCCTACATGAATCCTATTAACCCTCTTGAGCGGGTGTTGGTTGGGGATGCAGAAAACTGTGAGGATGAAACAAGGGAAGATATTGAGAAAATTCTTGAGGTGTCCTGCAGTTACCTCCACAGGCTAGGAAAATTTGAGGAGTTGAATAAGCCTGTTACCCTAACACTCCCTAAGCCATCTATTGAAGAGGCTCCAAAGCTGGAACTCAAACCTCTTCCAGCACATTTACGCTATGCCTATTTGGGGAACTCTGAAAACATTGCCCGTGATCATCTCATCCAGCCTGACCAATACACAAGAACAGAAATTGATTAGGGTACTTCGTGAGCACAAAAAGATAATTGGGTGGACCATCACAGATATTAAAGGTATCAGTCCATCGTTTTGCATGCATAAAATATTTTTGGAAGACGAAATTCGCCCGAGTGTTGAGCAGCAAAGGAGGCTGAATCCCATTATGAAAGAAGTAGTGAAGAAAGAAGTCATAAAATTGTTGGATGCAGGCATCATCTTTCCTATTTCTGACAGCAATTGGGTGAGCCCAGTTCAATGTGTACCCAAAAAAGGAGGAATGACCGTGATTGAGAATGAGAAAAATGAGCTAATTCCTAGCCGCACTATCACGGATTGGAGAGTTTGCATAGATTATCGAAAGCTCAACAAAGCAACCCGCAAGGATCATTTTCCACTCCCATTCATTGATCAAATGCTGGACATGCTAGCTGGGCATGAATATTATTTCTTTCTGGATGGGTATTCCGGTTACAATCAAATTGTCATATGCCCAGAGGATCAGGAGAAGACCACCTTTACTTGCCCTTATGGCACCTTCGCCTTCAAGCGAATGCCATTTGGTCTTTGCAATGCACCAGCCACCTTCCAGAGATGTATGATGGCGATTTTCACCGACATGGTGGAAAAATTCGTAGAAGTGTTTATGGATGACTTCTCAGTCTTTGGGGCATCTTATGATGACTGTTTGAAAAACCTGAGCATGGTGTTGGCCCGTTGTGAAGAAACGAATCTGGTGTTAAATTGGGAGAAGTGTCACTTCATGGTGCAGGAAGGCATTGTCTTGGGTCATAGAATATCTAAAAGCAGCATCGAAGTTGATAAGGCAAAAGTGGAGGCAGTTGA
>ML385794.1:29355-60088 GCA_005239525.1 Nicotiana knightiana | reverse complement strand
ACCATCTGTCAAGGCTGGAAAATCATGATCATGTTGAGGAGGGTGGAGATATTAAAGAAGTCTTTCCTGATGAGCAACTTTTTTCTATAACCCAAGACCCTCCTCCGTGGTATGCCGATTATGTGAATTATTTGGTGAGTGGGGTACTTCACCCGAGTATAAAATCTGAAGCAAGGAAAAGGTTCTTAAGCGATGTGAAATTTTACTACTGGGATGAGACCTACCTGTACAAAGAATGTGGTGATCAGTTAATGAGGAAATGCATTCCTGATGTAGAAGTGGAACGGGTGTTGTACGGTTGTCATGCATCACCATATGGAGGTCATCATGGTGGCGATCGAACGACAGCAAAAGTGCTACAATCTGGGTTCTTTTGGCCAACACTATTCAAAGATGCCCACGCATTTGTTAAAAAGTGTGACCAATGCCAGAGAACAGGAACGATAACAAGGAAACATGAGATGCTTTGAATAATATCTTGGAGGTAGAGATTTTTGATGTATGGGGGATATATTTTATAGGTCCATTCCCATCATCTAGGGGACATAAATACATTTTGCTAGCAGTTGACTACGTGTCGAAATGGGTGGAGGCAATTGCACTGCCGACAAATGATGCCATGGTTGTCGCTGCATTTGTGAAGAGGAATATATTCTCAAGATTTGGTACTCCACGATCCTTTATTAGTGATGAAGGAACCCATTTTTGCGATCGGTTGTTGAATAACCTTTTAGCTAAATATGGGGTCCGTCATCGAGTTGCAACATCATATCACCCTCAAACAAGTGGACAAGCAGAGGTATCCAATAGAGGAATCAAGCAAATACTAGATAAAATGGTGAGTGTGAACAGGAAAGATTGGGCTACTAAGTTAGACGATGTTTTATGGGCATATAGAACATCATACAAGACACCAATTGGGGCATCACCGTACAAGCTGGTCTATGGGAAGGCATGTCACCTGCCAGTAGAGCTTGAACACAAGGCGTATTGGGCCATCAAGAAGTTAAACATGAACCTTGAAGCCGCGGGTGAGAAAAGAATGCTGCAGTTGGATGAATTGGATGAGTTCAGATTGCACTCATATGAAAATGCCAAATTTTACAAAGAAAGACCAAGAGATGGCATGAAAAATATATACATCCGCGTCATTTTGAGTCGGGCCAACAGGTACTATTATTCAATTCTAGGCTTAGACTGTTTCCTGGAAAGCTGAAATCGAGATGGTCAGGCCTGTTTGGAATACTGAGAGTCACTCCATATGGTGCACTTGAATTGCGAGCTATACATGGTGAAAGAACATTTTTAGTGAATGGGCATAGAGTCAAATATTATTGGGGTGGTACCATAAATCGTGAGAAGACCAAAGTCGTGCTCGTTGATGACTGAGGTGAGGTTCTGCGTCTTGCCGCGACGTTAAATTAGGCGCTTCATAGGAGGCAACCTATTGACTTGTTGTAATCGTCGTGCCACGACATTAACTAAGGCGCTTATTGGGAGGCAACCCAATACTTAGTTAAATATTAACATAGCTTGAAGAATTTCATATAATTATAGGTACTAACGAGCTCGCGAGTGCATTCAAGTGAAAGGAGCAGTGTTCGTGCATGACGGAAGGTGAGACGAAGGCCAGGCGGTACCTGGCGTTTTAGATCTAACGCCTGGCTAACGCCAGGGTAGGCTGCGCGTTTGGGATCCAACGCCTGGCTAACGCTAGGGGGTCTAGGATTTAAGATTAAAACGCACGCCTAACGCCAGATAAGTATCTTCTTCTAATTTTATCATCTCCCATCTCCTCTCAAGCAAGAGTTTTCTCCCAAGAACACAACAACTTACACAAACAACGAATCGCTCTCACACTCACACTAAAAAACATATATCACACCCACATCAACTCTACATCAACAACACACACATCTGCACACCCACAGCACCCACAAGTCTGCACAGGTTCAATTTCAGGGCTCACCTCATCAAATTAACACTCATCAATCGTTGCGGTATGATTTTATCCCTATTCTCTGTAAATTCGACTTGGGTGTTACAATTATATATGGTGTAACCATGATTCATGGTGGTTCCATATGGGATTATGAATTTCATGGTCATATGGTATGATGTTTTGCATCCCAATTCCCCGAAACCCTCTAGGAATGGGCTGCATTTGTTAAACTAAGTGGTATTATGGAACCCCACCCAGATGTGGGTACATGAGAAAATCCCTCAGATCCATAAGATCTCTCATGGCATTGTGCACGCCAAGTGCTCGACATAATGCCTCAATGGTAATACATATCCCATTTGGAGCCAGAGTCTCCGGGAAACATCCCACTAGTATCATGCATTGTAAATTCCATGAAATGTTAAGTGTGAAGAGGCTCACGAGAAATCCTTTGGGTCAATTATTCATTAACGTACCAAGGTGAAGTCTGAGTAACCTTTGGAAAGCTTTTGTACACACTTTGTGACACCCACTAACTACTGATCATATGTGCAGGAAAAATAATGCTACCCAGAAGATCCACTGGAAAGGTGAAGGCCACGTCGTCGTCCCCAGCTAAAAGCAAAGAAAAACCCCCACAACCCCAAAAGAAAAGAAAATGGGGGATTCTACTTCCAGTATGACTCGTGAGGAAGCAGTAGCTGCTGTCGGTTCTATGAGACAGAGACCCACTGGTGAAAGGGAATATGGTCTTAACAGCATACCAGTGCAATCCAGGAAATGGTATGCACGCTGCAAACCCAAGCATGTTCACCCTGAAGGGGCCATTAAGGAAGGGAGTCTAAGATCCAAATTCCCAGCGATTTGGCGGAGCATCCATGAGTTGGGGCTGGGATATGTGTTCAGACACAATGATGACATCAACCTCAACTTAGTTTGAGAATTCTACGCAGGGTTTGACCCTAAGGAAAATAACGGATTGGTGCCAATTCGTGGGCACTTGGTAGATTTTTTGGCCAAGGCCATTTGTGACTTCCTAGGTGCACTAAATGTTCCGGTGGAGCCTCTAGAGCAATTCATCTGCCAGCCCAACTATAGAGAGGTGAGGCACACACTTTGTGGGGTTGCTTCCACTGCTGCTTGGATTCGGGATAGAGCCACAAATCACCATAAACGATTTCCAAAGAAAAAAATGAAGCCTGAGACCCAGGTGTGGCTTAAAGTGATTAATGCACGGATACTACCATGCAACCATGACACCTTAATCAGCAGAGAGAGGATTTGTGTGCTCTACTTCCTCATGACGGGGCAAAGGGTAAATGTGGGTCAGCTGATGCGCTATCAAATGGGGTTGGTGCATTCGAGCAATAGAATTGATCGAATACCATTCCCAAACTTCATAACTCAGTTCCTGCTAAATGAGAATGTAGCGGTTGAGCCCAACTTTGACCATACCATTGATCAATTCCAACGAGAGATTGACATCTCTGGCCTAAGACTGAAGGAAGAGCCCTCCCTGACCAATGCAGAATGCAATGTGCGGGATGACAACTTCATGGCCCATCTTTATTGGATGATGGATTTGCAATTACGAATAGGAGGTCGGGCAGCGTCAGTTGATGAGAGAGTTGAATTGGATCACAGGTACCCGCTAAATGCTCATGCGCTGCAGATGATTGGAGCGGGTGAGGGATACAGGCTCCCTGATGATGAGGATATCAACACTCCTGACGACTCTGATGCAGAACCAATGCGATCGGATGAGGAAGATGATGACGAAGATGAGCATGAGGAGGAGTGGAGAGTCTCAGATGATGACGATGCTGAATGATCAGGGAGTTTCTTGTACCTTGCTTCTATAACTGCTTTGTATCTATATAATGTGCACTGGGGATAGTGCATGGATTAAGTGTGAGGTGTGTGTATGTTGTATTTTGTTGTACTTATGAAGTGTGGACTTGTTGTACTATATGTGGGTTGTAATGTTGTAGTTGTATTCATGATAAAGTAAATGATCTTTCTGTTAAGTCTTGTAGTTTAAAAAATAAAAAAAATAAAAAAAAAGTTTTGGACTTTTCCCGACGATGGACCTCTTAGACAGCTCTCTTGAGGGAAGTGAGTCTAAAGAAATACAAAAAAAAAAGATTTTTTAGGTAGTGTAGTAATTCCCCCTTGGTTTTTCTTTGGACCGCGGTTCTTTTCCAAGGGTGTAACTTGAACCGGGTAATTTAAAATTAAGTTTTTTTTAGAGTGGTTAGGAAGANTTGTGATTGAGTCATGTGCAATGTGCGAGTGAGGTTTAGTGATTGTCTATGCTATCCTGTGTAGTCTAGAAATTGCCCCATGGGTTAATCGAAGCGAAATTGTAGGTTATGCTAGTCTAGGAGATGACGCAGGCATTTTCTTGCTTGATAATGGATGTGCTTGTCACATAAGAATTACATTTTCCATTGCTAGCCCCTTTGAGCCGTATTGACCTTTTCTTTGGTACCCACATTACAAGACGTACCCCTATTTTGTTCTTAAATTGAGATTTTTTGCACCTTTTCCTCCTAAGGCACTTAGTCGCTAAAATAAGTAAGGTGAGATATTGGGGATTAACTTTTGAGTGGAGCCATGGAAAGACTTGTTAGTGCACTAAAAGAAATTGTATTCAAAAGTCACTAGCCATTGAATCTTCATGTATGGAGTGTGTGCAGAAGAAGAAAAAAAAGAGAAAACATAATAGAAAAAAAATATGTACCAAAAGATACACACCTCCAAATTTTATTAGTTGTGCTAGTGAGAATATATCAGTGCTTAATTGAAAGAGGGCTATGTTGAATATGAATTGTGGCAAGGAAATTGGTTGAGAAGAATATGTGTTGATTTGTGAAAGTACTGTATTAAAGTGCTTAGGAGGGTTAGTCACTATTCCTAAATATATCCTACCCGTCCCTTAGCCTACATTACAACCTTAAAGTCCTAATTGATCCTAGACTTGTCTAACTTGAATTAGTGGAGATCTACACTACGGGCAATCTTATGGTACGACCACGGGATGCATATGAATTCTTTGTGAGAGTGAGTGAATTTGTTCAATTGTGTGACGTCCTTAAATAATGTTCAAAAGTATATTTGAATGTGTGGACTAGATATATTCACTCTCTTGTTGTTGGTGAAGGCACATGATCTCATGAACGATTGGTAATATTTTAATTTTCTTGTTGGGTAGGTGTGTAAATTGAGAGGGATTAGTGGTTGCAAGTCGACTCTTGAGGTTGGGTGGTAGCAATTAGGTTGATGGTATGATTGATTGAATTTTTATACTTGGGCATGTTTAAAGAAGGGAAAGAATGTGAAATTTTGTATGTTCTTACTTGATTGCCGGTATCGATCATAGTTAAGGGGTAATGTGTGTGATTGAAAAGTAAAATACTCCTTTGTTAATGAAATGTGTACGTGTAAAGGATATTGCTCGAGGACGAGCAAGAGTCTAAGTGTGGGGTGTTGATGCGTGGCTAGAATTCATAGTTTTAAGCATTATATACCGTACATTTTATGTGCTTTTGTGATAAAAATACATCTTATATGGGCATAATGGAGTCTATTTCATGTGTAGGTGAATTGGAGATGGAAACCGAGCCAAATGGGTGCATAAACATCGAAAATACGCTCAAGAGTCGAAAAGGAGTGACCCGGGCAATACCCGGGCGTTTGGCCCCTAAAGCCAGACATGCCCAGGCTTTAAGGGGGCATTTGGCCCTTAAGGCCAGGGTGACCTTGGCGTTAGCCAGACGTTAGACCCCTAACGCCAGGCCTGCCCACGCGTTAAGGGGGCGTTTGGGGATTAACGTATGGGTGCCTGGTCCAGTCAACTTCGAGTTTTAAAGGTTTTTAAGTGTTTCCCGGTTGGAATAGAAGTCTCCTACACGTTTAGGGTTTATCCCAAACGTATAAAAATACCCAATAACACAACTTTGAAGAGAGGATGCCATTTTTGGAGAGAATATACACACAAGATCATTGAAGAAGCAAAGGATTATCAGTTTTCTTCATCTTAATCTAGTATTTTCCATTGATGCAAAGACTTATGCAATTGTTTAATTCTAGTATGAGTGGCTAAACACCCATTGTTCTGGGGTTGTGATTTAGCCATGAATATTGTTATTCGATATTAACTTAACCTTGATTTTAATTCGCTCAATATATGGTTGTTTCTTCAATTCTGCGTTTAATTGCTTAATTGTTTGGCCAGCAATTAGGTTCTATATATTATCTATGTTATGCTTGAGAAAGCCGTATATAGATTAGAAAAGAATTGAAGAGAGCCCGATCTTAACCCTTCAGGGGAGCGAATTTGTGGTTAGGATAGAAATATACCTAGTCACCGTACTTAATTAAACATCGTAATCTTAGTGCGTTCTAATAGATTAATTTCATAGGAATATAGGCGTTAATCTATTGAGAATAGGCGAGTAGTACTTCAGGAGAAGGCTACGAGAGAAATTATCGATTAATTAGCAACCATTTAGTGAATTATATGAAAGGGAGAGTTAATTAGAATGCAAGATGAATGGTGAATTGATCACAACCCTGAAATATTTGTCTATTGAATACACAACAATATTCTCGTTACTTGATAATTAGTTCATATAATCATAGAATAAATTAGTTATATTCTTGGATTTTGTTTTGGCTTGATTAAATAGCAATTAGAGTGATTCAATAAGTAGTTTACGCAAGTCCCTGTGGGTTCGACATTCGATTTAACATTATATTACTTACTACGACCACGTATACTTGCGTGTGCAGTTTGGGACCAACAGTTACAGATCTAACAAGTCAGGATATAAAAGTAGGGTTTTAGAGAAGAACAACCTAAAGATAGAGAGATTTCGGCTTAGAAATCATAGATCTAGCCGAAAAAATACAATGATCTTACGCAGACAGGCCATGGCGGCCTGAGAATGGTAAGCACGGACCCAGGGGAGGGAAGTGAAGAGCCACTGGTCCCTTGAGGACCTCGAGACAACAAGAAACCAGGCATGGGAGGAGCCATAGAGGCTAGGGGTGGTAGAGAACCACCATTGTTACCGGCGAGCCAGCAGCCGGCGAGGGGAAGCTAGGGTTAGGGCAGAGGGAATTTGAGAGAGATGGGTGAAGTGTGACGGTGGGTGTGTGAGTAAAAATAAGGGGTTTTGGGGGTAGTGGTGTTAAGTTAATTAAGGCAAGAATAAATCCGGGTCGTTGATCAAAATTGATCAACGACCAAGATTTAACAGGTGTTGGATCGGGTAGGATTTAGGTTTGGGCTTGGGTGTCTTTGCGCCAATGTAATAAGGTGTTTGGGCTGGCTATAATTTAGGTTATAATTGAAATATAAAAAGGCCATTTATTAAATACCCGAATTAAATTAGTCGAAATAATTTATAACATAATTGCTAATTAAAAAAGAATTCTATGCATAATAATTTTAAAAAATGATTATTTTGTATTTAAAAATATGAAGAACTAATTTCTGGTAGAAAAATAGTACAAAATTATATGCATGGGCTATAATTGCAAAGTTATTGCAATTATAGCCAAAAGGTGCCAATTTGGCTATTTATGGCATAATTTGGTCTTAATAGGACCATAAATTGTAAACTAAATCAAGAAATTCTTTTGAAATCATTTGTGATGCAATTTTGTAATTATTTATTGAAAAGAAAATGCTGGACAATTTATGAAAATGTGGAAAAATTATGGAAAAGCACCAATTGCTATTAATGCATGATTTTGAAGGTATATATGCAATTTTAAAAATATTTTTGGAAAAAATTGGGTATCAACAACTGCCCCTCTTTACCCGGAAAGGATGGAAAGATTTGTCGGGTAAAGATATGATGGCTAATTTTGACCGAGCAAAATGGTTAGAGACTTTTAGGCCGCACCTTGGCTTCTGAGCTGCCTACATACCCCTGGTTTTACAGGAATCAGGCTGTATGTAGTTTCGGATTCATCGGTGAAGTATACCGGTGAAGTCATTACAAGAACGGACGCAATATCTAGGGATGGGCGAATGAACAGTTCACGGGAGATGTTAGGTTTGATACAGTTGAGGAGCTGGAGCGGGATCGCTCCTGCTGGGATAGCCGCTGCTCGTCGGGTTACCTGCAAATAAGAATACTACAATCATATATTGTGCATAAATTTAAACATGATGCAGGTTCCCTTTGGGACTATGAAACCTATCTTCGGACGTTTAGGGATAATGTCCTTAGACCATGATGTCCTGGGCCATGAACTGTTTGATGAGAGATTCGCAGGCCATGGAATGATGTTCTCGGGCCATGAAGATGGTGCCTCTGAACTATGAAGCCTTTGAATAATGATATGGAAGATTGAGAGAGATCCTCAGGCCATGACATGATGTCTTCCGGCTATGAGGATGATGCCGTTAGACTATGAAGACTTTGGACAAGTTGGCGATATTTCATCCCATGATATGAAATAACATGATGTCAACAAGACAAGGATTAGTCTTGCTAATTGGGGGGGGGGGGCAGAGCTTAGCCCGAAAGAGAAGCGAAGTAAATAATGCTTGATAGACAGCGCTTAGTCTCGGTGAAAAAAGTAAATTGGAGGCAGATTTTAGCCTCATGCAGGTATGGAGACAGAACTTAGTCTCATGCAAATGAAGGAAGATATTAGCCTTATGCAGATGAAGGCGGAGATTAGCCTTATGCAGATGGAGACAGAGCTTAGTCTCATGCAAGGGAAGGAAGAGATTAGCCTTATTCCTGGTGGAGGTAGAGCTTAACCTCATGCAAATAGGAAGGCATCGATTAGCCTTATGCAGATGGAGGCACAACTTAGCTTCATGCAAAATGTGGGACAGAGCTTAGTCCCATGAAAAATGAAGGCGGAGCTTAGCCTTATGCAGAAGAATAAACAGCAAATGATAGTAGAATTTCTTAGCTGGTAGTAGATTTCGACATTGCAATTGTTGTGAGAATTGTGACTACGGAGCATGTTTGTTCTTTGTGCTGATAGCAAATTTTGGAAATTGCAACCGTTTTGAGAATTGTGACTTTGAAGCGTGTTTATCCTTTGCTCCTGCATCCAAAGAAAAAACGTGAGTTCTGTGGATGGGGAAGGTCGGTTCGTATCCCTGCTGGCTTTCCTTGACTCGTTCTGCTTGGTCTGATGATCATGTTCAAGTTATCGGGGTAGCGTTTGCTAAACAGAGCTACTTATGAAAGCAAGCATGCATGATTTTGCAAAGACATAGTATAACATATATTTAAGAAATTTAGATGAAGCGATGACCATGACACGATTCAAGACATTGCAACCTCTCATGCTTCAGAATTTTGAGGGTCCTCCTCAAAATTCTTCCCCAGTTAGATGGGTTGACGTTTCTGACTATTGCGCATGCTGCGGTCGGCTGAACTCGCTTCGGAATTTTGAGGGTCCTCCTTAAAATTCTTCTCCAATTTTCAATTGTGGAGGGGGGAGGGAATGAGATTTTTATTGAATTGTGACCGAACCCATAGGGCTGCCTCCGTATCCCCTCTTAAACGGGAATCAGGTCTGGTGTAGTTCAGTTTACATCATTTGTGAGGAGCATAAAGAATTACACATAGTAGCGCTTTACTGCATCGGAATTGATTGGTTTTGTCCAGACTTCGCCGTCCATTTCTGCAAGTATGAGAGCTCCTCTCGTCAGTACTCGACAAACCATATACGGACCTTTCCAGTTGGAAGAGAATTTCCCTTTGGCCTCATCTTGATGTGGAAAGATATTCTTTAACACTAGCTACCCCGGTGTGAACTGTCTTGGCTTGACTTTTTTGTTAAAATCTCTGGTCATTCTGCTCTGATAAAGTTGTCCGTGACATATTGCATTCATCTTTTTCCCGTCTATGAGGGCTAGCTGCTCATAACGACTTCTTATCCATTCTGTGTCGTTGAGCTCAACTTCTTGTATGATTCTTAAGGAAGGAATTTTCACTTCAGCAGGAATAACATCTTCCGTACCATAAACCAGCAAGTAAGGAGTTGCCCCAGTTGATGTGCGAACTGTGGTGCGGTATCCTAGTAAGGCAAATGATAGCTTTTCGTGCCATTGTCTGTGTTTTTCTATCATCTTTCTCAATATCTTTTTGATGTTCTTGTTGGTGGCTTATATAGCTCCATTCATCTGAGGTCTATAGTTTGTGGAATTCTTGTGCTTGATTTTGAAAGTCTCGCACATGGATTTCATCAGATCACGTTTTAGATTGGATCCATTGTCGGTGATGATTGATTCTGGAACTCCAAACCGACAAACAATATGGTCGCGGACAAAGTCTGCCACGACTTTCTTAGCCACTACTTTGTAAGACGCTGCTTCGACCCATTTGGTGAAGTAATCAATAGCTACTAAGATGAACCTGTGTCCATTTGAGGTTGTAGGCTCGATCGGTCCAATGACATCCATTCCCCAGGCGACGAATGGCGAAGGCGAGCTTGTTGCATTGAGCTCATTTGGAGGTGCCTTTATCATATCTGCATGTACTTGACATCGGTAGCATTTCCGGACATACTGGATGCATTCCATTTCCATGGTCGTCCAGAAGTAACGGGCTCTGAGTATCTTCTTTGCCAAGACAAAACCATTCATATGCGGGCTGCAAGTCCCGACATGTATCTATTTAAGTAGTCTGGAGGCTTCCTTTGCATCGACACATCTCAATAATCCCAAATTGGGAGTTCTCCTGTACATGGTTCCTCCGTTGTGAAAGAAACTATTGGACAATCTCCGAAGCGTGCGTTTCTGAGTATGATTTGCAAGCTTTGGGTACTCTCCCTTTGACAAATACTCCTTGATATCATGGAACCATGGTTTTCCGTCTGCTTCTTCTTCAACATAGGCACAATATGACGGATGGCTATGGATCTTTACTGGAATAGGATCAATGAAGTTCTTATCTGGATGCTGTATCATGGATGATAGAGTGGCCAGTGCATCGGGAAACTCGTTCTGAATTCTGGGGACGTGCCGAAATTCAATCTTTTTGAACCTCTTTCTCAATTCCTGCACGTGGTGCAGATATGGAAGTATCTTGGAATTCTTGGTAGCCCATTCTCCTTGTACTTGGTGTATTAGTAGGTTTGAATCACCAATTACTAGCAGCTCTTGAATATTCATGTCAATGGCCATGTTGAGCCCTATGATGCAGGCTTCATATTCTGCGATATTGTTGGTGCGGGGGAATATGAGTTTAGCAGATATCGGATAATGTTGGCCTGTTTCTGACACCAAGACTGCTCCAATACCGACTCCTTTGAAATTGGGTTCTCCGTCGAAGAACATTCTCCAACCGTCATAGAATTCAACAATGTCTTCTCCTATGAATAATACTTCTTCATCGGGAAAATATGTTTTCAGAGGTTCGTATTTTCCTCCCACGGGGTTCTCGGCAAGATGATCTGCCAATGCTTGTCCCTTGACCGCTTTCTGAGTCACATACACAATGTCGAATTCACTTAGCAGGATTTGCCACTTAGCCAGCTTGCCAGTGGACATGGGCTTCTGAAAGATGTACTTCAAGGGATCCATCCTTGATATGATATATGTCGTGTAGGCACAGAAGTAGTGCCTCAGCTTCTGGGCTACCCAGGTTAGAGCACAACAGGTACGCTCCAGTAGAGAATATCGTGCCTCGTATGGAGTGAACTTCTTACTCAGATAATAGACAGCCTGTTCCTTTCTTCCTGTCTCGCCGTGCTGCCCCAGAACGCAGCCGAAAGCTCCATCTAATACTGCAAGGTAGAGTATCAAGGGTCTCCTGGCTCTGGCGGGACCAAAACTGGTGGCGTTGACAGGTATTCATTGATTCTGTCGAAGTCTTTCTAACAATCCTCGGTACATTTAGTTGCAGCATCCTTCTTTAACATCTTGAAGATCGGTTCACATATGACCATGGATTGAGCTATGAACCGGCTGATGTAGTTAAGGCGCCCCAGGAAACTCATCACATCTTTCTTGTTGGTGGTGGTAATTCATGGATGGCTTTGACTTTTTACGGATCCAGTTCTATTCCTCGGTGGCTGACGACGAACCCAAGCAGTTTTCCGGCAGGAACCCCGAATGCACACTTGGTGGGGTTTAATTTCAGGTTGTATTTTCGCAACCTGTTGAAGAACCTCCTCAGACCTGCTATATGGTCAGTGGATTTCTTGGACTTGATAATGACGTCGTCCACATATACCTCGATCTCTTTATGTATCATGTCATGGAAGATAGTGGTCATAGCCCTCATATAAGTGGCCCCAGTATTCTTTAAGCCGAATGGCATCATCTTATAACAGTAGACTCCCCACGACGTGATGAAAGCTGTTTTTTTAGCATCTTCTTCGTCCATCCAAATCTGATGGTATCCGGCAAAACAATCCACGAACGACTAAAATTCATGCTTTGCACAATTGTCAATCAGGATGTGTATGTTTGGAAGGGGGAAATCATCCTTTGGACTGGCCCGGTTGAGATCCCGATAGTCGACACAAACCCTAACTTTTCCGTCTTTCTTGGGAACTGGCACGATGTTGGCTAACCATGTTGGATATTCAACTACCCAGAGGACCTTGACGTTGATTTGCTTGGTAACTTCTTCTTTGATTTTCAGACTCATATCAGGCTTGAACTTTCTGAGCTTCTGTTTTACTAGCAGGCACATTGGATTGGTCGACAACTTGTGGGCCACAATGGATGTACTTAGACCAGTCATGTCGTCGTACGACCATGCAAATATGTCTTCGTACTCTTTCAAAAATTGTGTGTATTCCTCTTTCTCTTATGGCGACAGATAGATGTTGATGCGAATTTCTTTGACAGTCTCTGAATCTCCCAGGTTGACTACCTCAGTTTCGTCCAGGTTGGACTTAGGTCTGTTCTCGAAATCCTCAACTTCTCTGACAATTTCATCGGATATGACATCCTCTTCTTCTAAATCGCTGTCCTTTTGTTGCTTTGTCTCATTACATGTCACAGTCATCGGTTCATCAAGACAAGAAATAGTAATGATGTATAGATAAAAGTAATGAGAGAAAACGACAATAAATAAATACTGATTCATTGGAACGTAAAAGCGATTTTGATAATTTAAACAAACGTTTTGGAACATCGGGGATTTTATTGGAAAACTGAAATGCGAAAAGGAAATCATTAGCAAAAATGAAGTGAATAACGCTTGTTCAGCCTTGCTACCCCGGGACTCTTCGGGCCCTGGATGGTTTGACAGACCAATTCTTGAGGAATGATCCCTTGCTCACAACTTGGATGGTGGGGCATTCCTCTTCTTCCTCCTCAGCAATAACACAACAATCCATGTCTTCATCTTCCGGGAATAGATTATTCAAAGTTGCTAGAGTTTCTTCTTCTTCTTACCTCCATATGATGTCAGCTTGCTGGAAGGTCTGCTCCAAATGTGGTATAGGTTGTTCCATTGGCTGAGTACCTTGGTTATCAGGAGCTTCTGTTCGTTCAACTGTCATTGTGTTTTCCTTTCTGATATTGCTCAAATCTTCCATTTTTCCTTTGCCTTTGCCTTTAGGTGGACTAGGAGGAGGAGAAGGTGGAAGGCCCCTGGATCTTGTGTGATATGATGATAATGCCAGAATGCACGAACCAACCTTTGGGGAGGGGAATAAAATAAAGAAAACAAAAGAAAAAAAAAAGGTAGCCAAGTCAGTGAGGATCATGAGAAAATATTACAGTATTTAAACACACATTGCAGGGATATAAAAGCGTGTCCTAATTTGGGGAGCATCGTTGTGCCCGAGGTAGGCCTAGCGACAAGTTTATTTGGAGAACTTAGATTCCAAGAATTGCCTCACTTCATTAATGTAAAAGTAGATAAACCTAAAACGACACTGAATAATATAAGTCACTAATGGAACTTGGCCTTATTACATTTGGAAAAGCAGGTAAATCTAATCTACTTGGTCCCAGAAAGACCTTCCCCAGGCTTGATCTTCTTGTATCTGTTGATCAGGTTCCCCAGGTCGTGCATGCCCAACAATAGGTATATTTTTCACTTGGCGAAAGGTCTTCCCACCAATCCGACAACAATGGTGGTATTCTTTGGACCATGCACCTCGGGACTTCGTGCCTCATTTATGAAAAATAGACAAGGTTAGACCCTTTCTCCCTCCGGATTCAAATACTTATACATTAGTGATTAGCATATTGACATTTATTTCTCCAAACTAATGCACATATCGTGATCGCGCCCGTTGGGATTACAAGAACCCCAGTGGACTTTTGGATAAGGCTGTCTTAAAGGGTTTTCATGCGGACAACATATTAACCCGGCTAGGTTTGGCCATCATGCATGTACAGTTATAATCAGAGTAGGGTTTCTACGGGGTTTTAGACTGGCACCTTCAAGCGGACAACTTGAGGGGGAAAGGCACAGAACCGTCGACTGCACCACTGATCGACTAGTTTTACTGCAAATAAGCCTTTCCGAATTTTGGGGGTGATATAAAATAGGAAGAGCTCAATCACTCATCAAGTGTTGATATAGGATTTGTATAGGCACGAGTGGAATATAATGTTGATCATGATTATGCAACAATAAATAAGCAATAAAATCATGTCGTCATCTATTTGCACGTTATGAAAGCGGTAAATACAACGGTTATGATTGAAAAGAAGTTACAAAGGAAAACAAAAAGAAACATGGCAATTTCATTTAAAAGAATAAATACTTGGGAAAGTAAACAATTAATTGCACATAAAGGGGAAGGGAAAGGGGTGCAGGTTTTAGTAAATAAAGACAAATTCACAAAGCAGTTTGAAACGGTAAAAGCCTAGAAATCCCCAGCAGAGTCACCACGCTGTCGCGCCCCCTTTTGCCTCTCCTTTTGGATTAGTCAGGGCTTTTGACGTTATTGGGACAACTCATTTCCTTTCGGGAAAAGGGATGTGAAGGACTTGAAGAGTCGCCACCTAACGAATTAAGGTGCGTTAGGGCACCCATTAAGGGTTATAATAACACTAATTGAATAACCAGAGATTGGGTAAGGGATTGAAATTACTCCAAGGGGAAGGTGTTAGGCAGCCCTCAAAGTCCACAACTGTGGTTCCCGGTCAAACAAACTTTGTGAATTTTAGCAAGTAGCAAATAAGCAGTCAAGTATACACATGGCAACAAGTAATGGTTGCAAAAAGATTCGCAGTCTAAGCACACATATGTAGGGAATAGGGGAGTCCTAAGTTGTTAATCCTATAGGATCACATCAATGCAATGCCCGGTAATCACTCCTCAATGAGGGGCTACACATGGCATTAGTGCACCGGTCATCATATCCATATCTACCCTTTACCCCACCCTTAGCGGTTATTAAGCGAGTTTATTTAGAGATCTCTATGCATGTTGTTACCCGTCCCTTCTTAATGGTCATGGAGGAATTTAGGACCTCTAAGTATAGTTAGTTCTAGACAGACCCCTAAAGTTTTAAAAGGATAAAATTCTAAGCGACAGTCAAGAACAAATAGGGCTAATCAGATAAATACAGGAAAGCAGTTATGAGGCCCAGATTTACCTCCACAAGTAATGCACATAATCAACACGTCTCAAACACAAACAAGAGGCGGTTTTACTAGACATGATCCTAAGACAGGATATCTAAGTGAATGTCAGTGCACATAAATACGCAGCTTTATTTTTATAAACTCAGGAGCAAGGACCTAATCAGTTTGCCTACTGATTTTAAAACATGTATCTTTAAACAGTAAACACAACCAAGCAGTGTTCCAGCTTTTAAAGAGATTGATTACCTAAGGCTTGCCTAGGCGTGGGATTGTGCATAATAATTACCAGAATTGTTAAAAATAGTTCAGAAGTTGTTTTACCTAAAAGCATGATGTTCTAGGTGATACGAGAATGCAGAGATTGTTACTAGTTTTATTAAGAGCAAGACAATTAGATGTGACATTGTTTTTACCTTTTTCGTGAGTCAGTAGTTAAACTAGGCGTGGTTAAGCAGATGCAAACGAAATCCTAGAGCAGGATATCTAATATGCACATATAAATGCAGGATGGTTAAGACATAATTTCAGGATACACAGAATTCCTAAAGGCATGATTTCTAAAATGCACAAAGAGTTACAGGATGATGGAGACATGATTTTGAATGCACAGGAGTAACAATTTATATTGATTTTATTATCCTAGGAACAAGATTTCTAAGTGGTAGGCATAAGCATAAATTAAGGACATGTTGTACGTTAAAGCAGTAAACATGAAGGCCTCGAAGACATGATATCTAATGCATGTTTGGCATGGTTTAAATGAATATGTTGGTCCTAAGCATGGATTCTAGTGCAGATAGAGATAATGCAAAGCCTAAGACATACTTTCTACCCAATGATAGAATTACATAGCTACCCTTCCCATTTCACTAGCCAACCCCAATATCTGTTTACAAATAATTATTACAGACCAGTAGCTGAATGAATTACATAAATAGATAGAAAAGAAGAAGTTAAACTGTAGGGAGCCTGAAGCAGGCCCATATATACCAGGTGTTCATAACCTCAACTGTCAAAGTTTCATAGCCTTTCTCATGTCCGGGTGTGTCAGAGTTCCCTAAGGACCTCAAGGATCCCAGGCAGTGCTCATACCCAGATTTCATAGCCAGAATTGAGTAAGTGCAGTGTGGAAGAGCCAACCCCAGTGCATCAGAGTTCATAGGGATCTCACAGGAATCCCAAAGCAATCACACACTGGAGGGGAAGAACTTAAGGACCTAGTGAGAGTGCTTGACATGGTTTTGAAAATGCTTTGGTATAAAACGGTATTGAAAAGACTCAGTTAAAGTTTATAAAAGTATGAAAAGGTTTAGTAGTAAAATAGTTTGAACAAGAGTAGGGTAATTAAACAAATAGTAGATCAACTACAGAACATAACAGGTTCAGCAACACTCAAACAACAGTCCTTCACACAGGGGTAAGGGGGTTGGGGACAGATACAACACCCAAGGTGAGCACATAACAAGCATAAGCATAGAAGTCTCAAGGAATATCAGGCAATATGTCATGGGTTCCAGAATTGCTAATTGGGGACATGATTGCATAAAATCAGAAGTGCTTAGGGACATGTGGGACTGGGGATAACTAATGATGTAAACATAGTATGGGAGTATGAATTTCAGAACAAATAATAGAAGACATAGTGGTATCAAACAGAATTGAGCATATAATCAGAACAACTTAAGGTAACAATTGCACAATAGGTGCATACCAGAACTAGGCAACTCATAGACAAGCATTCAAAGATAGGGTGGAGTCACATGGAGACATATTACACAGGAAGAAAACATGTTCATAAATAGGCTGATCCTAAAAAGGGGTTAGACCATAACTAGTATACTAAGTAAAATAAGTTAAACAAATATTGAGAAGCAAACAATAAACAGAAACAGATTAGTAAAATGATAAACTAAAGCAGTAAAAGAAACACATTAATTTTGGAACTTGAATTTAAAATCAGAACATATCTGTAAGGAGAATAGACACAAAGTGAAGAACAGAAAAGTACAATAGTTAGCCTTGGCTTGCAGCCGGCTAATTCAGTAACAATAGCTAGTAACAAAAGTAAGCAGAAGAGTTTTTGAGTGTATGAGAGAGTTGTGAACTAATGTGAGTTCGTGGGTGTAGATGACAGTGTAACGAGAGTAGAAGAGAGCAATATATATTGTAGTTTGAAAGCTAGGTAAATAAGGTAAGAGTCAAATTATTTAGTAATTATAGAACTCGGAATCAATTATAGTAAAATCAGTCTAAGTCTTCCCTTAATTAAGGGAATCAGCTCAAACGTACAAAAACAGGGAACCCGTAAAGAAATCATATGTAACGGATAAGGAAAGGTTTCAAACAGTACAAGTATAGAACCAATAATTAGGGCTAGGTTCAGAAAGTCCTAATTATGGAAACAACATTATGAATCAGTAAATAATGTAGTCAACCACATAATAAGGCAAGAAAAATAATTTAGAAACCGGAAATTAGTAAAGTACATCATCCCAGGTTACCAGTAAAGGGTATCAATTCCAGGAAATCAGGGATTCAAATAGAAACTAGTACCGATTAGGGGAAATTACCACCAATTTCTGTCAATAGACAAAATAAATATAATATAGGCGGGAAGAACCAAATCATAAACCCTAATAATCATAGTAGGGTAGAAATCACAGAGACTCAGAACATATCCATGAGAAACAAGCATACACACAAATCAAACGAACAAATCAGCATAGACAGACTCAGAATCCAGAACTAAGCCAAGATATTAAGGGTTTTAACACAGTTAATCAGGTTAAAGGGAAAACCTAAATAAACTGTTTAAACATAGTAAAGATTATAGAATAACACTTAAAATCAGAGGAAAAGTCGTTTAAAAAAAGGGTTAAGAAACCCCAGTTATGGAGATGAAGAAACGTTTTGAAAAGATCAGAAAGTTTCTCATGGAAAGCAGTGAAATAACTCAATATACTCATAGATCTGTTACAGATCTAATGACTCAAGATATAAAAATAAGGTTTCAGAGAAGAAAAACTCAGAGATAGAGAGATTCCGGCTTAGAAACCATAGATCTAGCCGGAAAAAATACAAAGATCTTACTCAGACAGGCCATGGCGGCCTGAGAATGGTAAGCACGGACCCAGGGGAGGGAAGTGAACATCCACTGGTCCCTTGAGGACCTCGAGACAACAAGAAACCGGGCATGGGAAGAGCCATAAACTCTAGGGGTGGTAGAGAACCACCATTGTTACCGGCGAGCCAGTAGCCGGCAATGGGAAGCTAGGGTTAGGGCAGAGGGGATTTGAGAGAGACGGGAAAAAGTGTGACGGCGGGTGTGTGAGGAAAAATGAGGGGTTTGGGGGGTAGTGGTGTTAAGTTAACTAAGGCAAGAATAAATCTGGGCCGTTGATCAATTTTGATCAACGACCAAGATTTAACAGGTGTTGAGTCAGGTAGGATTTAGGTTTGGGCTTGGGTGTCTTTGGGACAATGTAATAAGGTGCTTGGGCTGGCTATAATTTAGGCTATAATTGAAATAGAAATAGGCCATTTGTTAAATACCCGAATTAAATTAGTCGAAATAATTTATAACATAATTGCTAATTAAAAAAGAATTTTATGCATGGAAATAATTCTTAAAAAATTATTATTTGGTATTTAAAAATCTAAAGGACTAATTCTGGTAGAAAAATAGTACAAAATTATATGCATGGACTATAATTGCAAAGTTATTGCAATTATAGCCAAAAGGTGCCAATTTGGCTATTTATGGCTTAATTTGATCTTAATAGGACCATAAATTGTAAATTAAATCAAGAAATTCTTTTGAAATCATTTGTGATGCAATTTTGTAATTATTTATTGGAAATGAAATGCTGGACAAATTTATGAAAATACAGAAATATTATGGAAAACACCAATTACTATTAATGCATGATTTTGAATGTATATATCCAATTTTAAAAATATTTTTGGGAAAAATTGGGTATCAACACCGATTCCCGGCTCAACTACCCCTGCTATGTTGTCTTCCCACCATGATAGGTAAAAGCGTACATGACTTGCTTCCTGCCTGCCTGTCTCATAACCCTGATGGGAACATAAGGGTATATTCCCCTTAACCCGATCAACCCCAAGTGAGGAGAGTCCCTAGATCTGATGATGAACTCACTGGTAGGGAACCATTTGAACATCCATTGAACCTGGTCCTCAATCAAATTGTCAAAAAATTGTGCCCTATCTGTAGCATTTTCCGGTTGAGCAAACCTGTCTGGGATGTAAGTCATTCTCTTAGGGTGATGGAAGGCTATATGATCATTCCACGCCCTTCGTGGAAACTCTTGACGATATTGACCCTTTTTGAGATGCTTCAATAACCAAAGTTGTAGTAGAAAATTGCAACCTTCGAAATGTTTAAACCTCTTCTGGTAGCGGTCCAAAGCCTGATAGATGTCAGCTATGATCATGGGGACAATAGTGTATGTTTGCCCCTCAATCCCCTCCATTAAAGTTCTGGCTACCATAGCCAGTCTAGTGTGAATCCTGTCTCCTTTGCTGGGAAACACTATCATACACAGGAAGCAAAGAACGAACACAAAACCCCTGCGGTGAATATGACCCAAGGAAGTGATAGAGAATTCATCATGGAAGATACAATAGGATTTTCTATAGAGGTAGTCAAAGGGTATGTAGGACTCCTTTAGGCACTCCAAATCATCGTTATTTTTCAAACCTATCATTTTCAGGAACCCCCTAGCGACACGATTTTTCGGCACCAATAAACCCGGACTATCCCAAGGTAGTCCAGCGAATCCCCCTATTTCCTCCAAGAGAGGAGTCATTTCTATGTTGCCAAAACGGAACACAGACCTTTCTCCATCCCATAACATAGTGGCTGCTTCGATCAACATATTGTTTGATTGGATATGCAGTAAAGAGGACAAGTTTTCGAGGACCCTTTTCACATGGTCTTTGTCGCTTGACGAAAGGTCCTCCCACCAATCTAGCAAAAATGGTGGTATTCTTTGGACCATGCCGAACCTGGGGACTTCGTGCCTCATTTCTGCAAAACAAATAAGGTTAGACCCTTTTCCCCCTCCAGACTCGACTACTTATACATCAATGATTAGTATATTGGCATTTAGTTCTCCAAAATTAATGCACAAAACGTGGTCGTGTCCGTTGGGATTATGGAAACCCGATGGACTTTTGGATAAGGTTCATCTTAAAGGGTTATTATATGGACAACATACTAACCCCGGATAGTTTTGACCATGATGCATGTACAATTAATCAGAGTAAGGTTTCTATAGAGGTCTAGACTGGTACCCTCAAGCGGACAACTTGAGGGGAAAAGGAACGGAACCATCGACTGCGCCGCTGATCGACTAGTTTTACCGCAAATAAGCCTTTCCGAATTTAAAGGGTGATATATAGGAAGAGCGCAACCACTCATCAAGCGTTGCTAAAGGATGGATTACGCACGAGTGGAATATGACGTTGAGCATGATTTATGCAACAGTAAGTAGCATGTTGTCACATATTTTCACATTAGGAAAATAATAAATGTGGTATTTAATAATTGAAAGACAGTTAAAAAAGAAAACAAAGAGACAAGTCAGTTTCATAGTGAAGGAAATCATAAATACTTGAAAATAAATAATTAAGTTCACATAAAGGGAAAGGGAAAGGGTGCACACGTATCAGCAGAATAAAGCATGCTTAGACTAATTTACAGAAACAAGATTGTCATGGTAAGAGCCTAAGGATCCCCAGCAGAGTCTCCATGCTTTCGCGCGCCCCTTTTTCCTCGCGGAGTCTGGGGTTTGGACATCTTTTGGGAGAACTCATTTCCTTTTGGTAAGAGGTATGGAATTTGAAGAGTCGCCACCTAACGGATTTAAGGTGCGTTAGGGCACCTAATGCAAGTAACTCATAAACCAATTTAAATTACCAGAGATTGGGTAAGGGCTCGAAATTACCTTGAGGGGAAGGTGTTAGGCATCCCTCGAGGTCCACAACGGTGGGTCCCGACCAAACTCATTTTAGTGAATTAGTCATAAAGCAATTTAACAAGTGAAGATCATTTTAAAAAAGGAATAAAAAGGGGGTCCTAGGTTTATTAGCCTTTAGGACCACTTATGTGCAATACTCGGTAAAATTTCCCCAAATAGAGGTATTACGCGTAGCATTAGTGCACAGGTCATCATATCCTTTACTACCCAATTAACCTCCCCTTAATTACTACTTGAGCGATTCTAATTGAATACGTACTCTATGCGTGCATTACCCGCCCCTTTACCTATGGACCTGGAGGTGTTTAGGACCTCTATTAAGGTGGTTCTAGACTCACCTATAGTGCTTAAGAGGAGAAAATCTAAGCGACAAACAAAACAGATAGGATTGTCATATAACAAAGTAATCAAAGGCTCACATTTACCTCCACAAATAAGCAAACAATTTCACGTCTCAAACAACAATTTTAAACACTTTAAAGTCCTATAGAAGGATATCTAGGTGAGCACAAAAGCAGAATATGCAGCATTGTTAAGGCGAGGCAGTGAACACCTAATCAATTTGCCTACTGATTTTTATGGCTTACTGAATCTGGGCAGGATCCTACAAACATAGTATCTAAGCGTGAATCAGACCATAATAATAAACTAGCGATTGACTTATAACATGCATATTTTTATATATTAGACCCTATAGGCATGTTGTCTATACACTGAAAATGATCACAAGCATGACTTCAGGACATATAAACACAGATTGATTTTACATATTTATCTCTACAAACATGATATCTAAGTGTCAAACTGTTTTTAGACTTATTCCTTAAAGGCATGATGTCTAAGTGTTCATACTGATTTCAAATATGATTTCCTAAGGACATGATATCTAAGTGTCAAACTGTTTTTAGACTTATTCCTTAAAGGCATGATGTCTAAGTGTTCATACTGATTTCAAATATGATTTCCTAAGGACATGATATCTAAGTGAGCAGAATATTCTACGAATTTGATAATTCCCGAAGGAAGATCCTATAGGCATGGTTTCTAATGCACATTGAGACTTGAATATATGCATGAACATGGATTTCGATACAGAATTGATAAACGTCCCATAACAGGATTTCTAAGATGTAAAGTGGAAATTCAGGACAAATAATGAGATAAGTCCTATAGGCATGATTTCTAATGCATATAAACAATTACAACAATCCTATATGCATGATTTGTACCCGATCCCAACAAAGATATATAAAAATCCCTCCCAGCCTTACTAATAACCCAAATATATGTTTTTACAAGAATTATTATTACAGACCAAATGTAAAATGAATTGCAGAATGAATACTGCTATACTATAGGGAGCCTGGATAGGCCCAAATGTAAACCTGGAAAACTAGGCCTTCAACCAAGTCTGAAGTGCCAGTATTTCATAGTACCAAAATGGTATCCTTGTGTGTCAAAGTTCCCAAGGGCCTCAAAGACCCCGGGCAATGCTCACACCATAAACCCTTCAAAGAAAATAGTTTTGTGCATAAGTGTGGAAGAGCCAGCCCTTGTGTGTTAGAGTTCGGAGGAGTCTCATGGGCTCCTAGGCAGTGCTCACATTGGAGGGGCAGGACCCTAGGTATTCTAAGAGTAGGAGTTAAAAATAGCGTATGCAAATAAGAAATAGTTTTGAGAAAACAGTTTAGGAGTAAAATAGGAATAAACAGAGTCATTGCAGCACTCTGAATTCCAACAAAGGTTTCCAGCAATCAAACAAGAGACAAAAACAGTATCACAACCATTTCAAAGCAAAGCTTCACATTGACTAGATTAATTCATTAATTAACACTAGGTGGGCATATAGCATGCTATAAAACAAAAAACTACACAGAGAAGGGTAGCAGGGGTTAGGAACATAAGGTCATTAGTCAGGAACACATAACACGGGGTGAGAGTGGAAGCATGCTAGTTAACATAACATAAAACAGGTTGACAGCATAGGACATAGCAGCAGGGATAAACATGTTGATTAAAAATTCACAAACAGGAAGCACATAAGTTAATGTGGTAACATCCAAATTATTAAATGGGACATAGCATACTGATTAAGAGTCATAAACAGGGAAACATATAAGTCTAACTGCATGTGATAACAACCAGATTACTGAATAGGACATAGCAACAAAAGCAACGAACATGAAGGGCATAGGTCTAAGTACACAGCAGTAATCATGATGATTGTGAGCAATAGACAAGAAAGTCATAGGAGTCTGGCGTCATGGAAGTACTCAGGCTAACTAAGATCAATAAACAGGGAAGACATAGATAGTCATGCTAATTGAAATTAATACACAGGAAAGACATGGCTCAAAACTACACAGAAGTGGTCATACTAATTGAGGTCAATAAAAATGAGAGACAGAAGTTTAATTACAGGAGTAAACATACTGATTAAAAGCAATAACATGAAAGATAGAAGTTTAAATACAGAAGTAAACATACTGATTAAAAGCAATAACAGGAAAGCACATAGATTTAATCTTCATAGCAAATGAATGACAAGAGGAGTGGAGACATACCAGTTAAAGATGGTAAAACAGAAGGTGAAAGTAGAACTCAGTGGTCTAGCCGGCTAAATTTTAGCCGGCTAGACAGTGTAGTAAACACAAGTAGCAGAAGGGTCTGAATGAGCAAAGTTTGTGTGTGTATGTGTGTTCTTCTGAATTGTGTTCGTCTTTTTGAAAGAAAACCAGAATAAAGTTTATATAGCACTTATCAAGGTAAACAAATAAGGCAAGAATAAAATCAGAGTTCATAAAACAAGGTAATCAATAAGTTAATTGTGGAATTAACTCAATCAGTTCATACAGAAAATCCGGGAGAGACCCCTTAAATTGTGGAGGGTCAATTAACAATACAGATTGGGATTCAAATAAGGTAACAAATTAATCATATACCGTATAGGAGTCAATCAAACCCCCAAATCAAACTAATAGTCCGATTAAGGCAAGTATTACTAATTAAAGTCACAAATAAGGAAACTAGGTAAATCACAGAGAAGTACTGATTTTAACGGAAACATATAATTTGTACCCTAAATAAAATCAATCAACATATTTGATTGACAGAAATAAACAAATAACGAAAAATAATCACTGAACTAATTAATGCAATAAACGGAAAGACCTAGGATTTAAAGCAGATACGCACAATTAGTCAAACCAGTAGAGAATAATCAGATTCAACACTTGGAAGTTTGAAAATCGTTTGAAGAGAACTTAGGACGAGCCCTAGTTCTTAGAAATCACTGGAATCAAATGGCAATAAAGAAAATAGAAGATTTTTGAGAAAAAGTATCGAATAACACTTAAAGCGTTTCAGATCTACAAGGATCTGAATAGACCCAAGTAGTCATAAGATTAGGGTTTTTGAAAATGACAGAGATGAAAGGAACACTGGTCTAAAATCATAGATGCGAACCATAAATAAGAAGAAAATAGTACTCACAAACGGAAATGGCCATAGACAGGCCTGTGAGAAAGGTTTCGAATAAAACCAGGTTGAATCTCTTTGAGATTCTCTCATAAATCAACGAAGTCGAACAACCAGAAGATGTAGAAGGCCGGAAAATACAGAGAAACCTCATAAACGATGAAGTTTTTCGGTGAAGGCGGCTAGGTTTTAGGGGAGTGATTGAGAGAGAAGGGGAGGAATTAGGAAACGAAGGCGGCAGGGGAAGGGAAATGAGGGGGTTTAGGGTTGGCTTTAGGTTAAAAAGGAAGGAATTAACGTGGACCATTGATCTCAGAAATCAACGGCACGATTAAAGAGGGGTTTGGGTCGGGTAGATACAGAATTGGGCCTGGGGCAAATTGGGCTAAGTTTTAAGATATTTAGGCTGGTATAATTGGTTAGGTCCGAAAATTAAAAGAATTAAAAGGGCTATTTGTTAAATACCCAATTAATCAGTAAAATAATTTGTAAAATAATTAACAAATTATAAAAAATGATTTTCATGCATAAAATTATTTAAAATAATTACTCAACATTATAAAAATATAAAAAACTGTTTTCTGGTGAAATAATGTAATAATGCATACATGTGCTATTATTGCAAATTTATTGCGATTATAACCCCAAAAATGTGAATGTGGCTATTTATGAAATAATTAAAGCTTAGTATAAATATAAATAGTAAAACTAAGCCATAAAATTGTTATAAAGTCATTTGTGATGCAATTGGTAATTATTTATATAATAAAAATAATAGGATAAATTAATAAAACCCTTAGAAAAAATGCAGAAATTATGAAAAAATATTAGTTGATGCTCATGTACTATTTTTAAGATAGATATGCATTTTAAAAAACAGTATAGGGAAAAATTGGGTATCAACAACAAATAGTAGTTATAGATAGTTTAAAAATACTACCAAACAAGGAATTAAATAATAGCAAAGCTAATATATGTATTGTTTATATACGGTCAAAATCGAGCTCGTCTACGACATAGTAGGTTAGGCTCAGAACATCAAAACCAAGGATTCAAGATCGACCCCGAAGTTCCACCGAGCTAGAACCCGGGGTTAAAACGCTTGCCTTCGAGAAAATTGAGTCTGTGATCCAGGTGTCGAACTTTGCCCCGATCGAGCTCGAAGAAATATTTTTAGCATAACCAACAGAAAACCGAAATATCCATGACCGATCGGATATTATGGCAGGAATCTCGACACGTATCAGTAAGAAACCGGCAATCAGCAAATCAAGAGATTTTTACCTTTTATAGAATTGTACCTAAAGTAGGACTCCTCTATTATATAAATGGTGTCTGATTACTTGTAAAACACATTGTAACACGCATCCCAATGCAATATATTATTATTGTTATTATTATTATTGTTGCTCTTCAAGCTCTTGTTCATCAGTATCCTGGCATCAATCGAAGCGTACTTGGCTTGAGGGTGATTAACCTTCCAAGGCTTAGATTGTTCAATTCATGTGATTTGCATTTACTTTATCATTTCTTATTTCAATTACAATCTAATTTATCGTTTTGTGTCAGGTTAATCCACGTATCCTCAAAATCACTTACAAAATCAATTGTTATCTGATTTTGAGGGTAAACATTATTCATCTTAATATATCCTACCAAACGACTCTACTAGATACTAAAATAAACCAAAGATAACAGAAACTGTACCTTCAAATGTGAACTCTAATTAATTTTTCGTTAAATCTGACAAGATAGAGTTAGTGGGCGTTTGGACAAAAGACTTGTGAAATTCCAGAAAAAAAAAAAAATTCAACTGAAAAATATATTTAAAAATTAGATTTGTGTTTTGGAGTTTTTTAAAATTTTAAAATTTTTTGAAATTCAACTTTAAGGGTAATCTGAAGTTTTAATGGACCAACACTAATGCCGAAAAAAAGAAAAAAAGAATTTCGACAAAAACTAGAAATATATAATTACTAGTAACGTACGTCGTTTACGTTGGCACTGGGCCATTTCAACGATTCCAAACTCAACAATATACAATATGACCGCCTAAACTAATGAAAGAAAATTGACAAATTAGGAAACAAAACCGTGAAACTTCAAATTGATCAATCATCTTCGATCAAATTCAAAAAAAAAAATCCACAATTTCACTAATCACTCACGAGCTTTGTTTCAAAATCATGTCGCCTTCGATGTTGACGCCGACGCACAAGTATGCGGCCGGAGCTTTATTCGGGCTGGGCCTTCACCAAGCCCAGATCCATCAAACTTGTCCATTGGGCTTTCCGTCCGACGATTCCCTATCGGAGGAACGTAGTAGCACTTGCAGCAGTAGCGATTCCGTCTCCGACGACCCTCACCTTTGGGTCCACGAATCCTCCGCTCTCCTTCGGCCCATCTTCAAGTTATTAATTCCTTCTGCTTGCTAATTTTTTTTTAATCATTTCATTTCAATGTTTATTTGCCGGACAATAAATATGAAAATTTGTGGATTTAAGTTAGAGTTTAAATTTTATGCGCGTAAAAATTGTTTACACAATCAGGTCACTTAATAGGTATTTGAAGGTAGCTCTATTTAATAGCATTGATTGATAAACTAGAGTAAATGTTAAGTAACTTGATATAACAAGTTAAATTATTGTAGTATAATGAACTTTTTACACTATCAGTGCAATTTAACATGTTATAATAGTTACTTACCATTTATTCTAGGTTACTGTGCAATGCTACTATTAAATAGAGTTATCTTCAATGGCCTGATCGATTGATATTATATAACGGTTATTGACTGGATCGAATGTTTAAAGGTTAATTGTGACTAATGTATAATTTTACTGGTGGAAGAAATATTGAGAAGTTAGTTCCATCAAGAAAATAACATACAAAAAGGCAGCTTGGAGCACTAAGCTTCTGCTATGTGCAGGTCCGGGAAGGCTTGGATCATATTTGATCTAATATATGCAGTCTTACATTGCATTTTTAGAAGAGACTGTTTGCTTGAATTTGTGACCACCTGGCTACACGGAAAAAGTATCATATGAAAGCATACCATACTTTGAATATGAAGCGTTTGCTATACTCTTGGGGTCAATTTCTGCCACCTGCTCTTTTTTCGAAAATTTTAAGCCAGCAATCGACCACTAATGCTAGTGCATAATGTCTTATTTGTAAATTACTAATTTGGGCTGCATGTTGAATTTATTGTGAATAGATTTCTAGAGATTGACGAAAAGGCATGGTCAGGACTAGAGGAAACTGCTGCGTCTACACCACCAAAGCATCATGTTGGAGCGGTTAGTTTTCTTGTCTCTTCAACTTGTAGAAGAGTACTACAGTTATGTTTCATGTCCAGGACAAGTTTCTACATTTATTAGAAAATGGCATTAAATTAAGGTCTGCTGTAGTTTTTAGAGAGAGATCTGTTAATTACCACTGTTGCTTATTCAAATGGAAAGGGAACCTCATTGCTTTTTTATATCAGCAGCTGATACTAATTAGGTAGTTAAAGTTATTATCTTTATTGTTACTTTCTTGACGACATGATTGCTGATATTACATCAGTTTCTAAGGTTACTGTCTGAAGAAAGTAGTGATGATTCTTCAGAAGCAGCAGACATGGAACTTGCTTTGGCAAATGGGGTAGATGCTATGGCGTCAAGCATGGAGAGAACTTCTGATAATGAGTCTGAGAAGGAGAAGAGGCGTGAATATAAGCATGAATGTCAGGAGAAGTTATCGATTGCTGATATGAAGTCCACATCTGACGTGGAAAAAACGAATGTTGAAAATTACCAAGAGAAAAGTCAGAAACCATCTAGCATTGCTGGTGCTCATATGGAGGCTGTTTGTGGCTCTGATGAAAAACCTGTCGAAGAGGTATCAATGCTTGGGTACCCTAGGAAAGTGACCATTCTATATGAGCTTCTTTCAGCTTGTCTTGCACAAGTACCTGAAGATGGTAAGAAATCTACTCGAAGAAGGAACGGTTATGATGCACGACATCGTGTGGCTTTACGGTTGCTAACGACTTGGCTTAATGTCAAATGGATCAAAATGGTACATTCATTTAAATGATGCATAAATTTCCATTATGTGCTTCGTTTCTTTCTATGCTATCTCTTCTAAAGTGACTGATATATTAATTGCATATCCTATTAGGAACATGCTAGATTTATAGCAGAAAGAATCTTTCTTAGACTTTTTGTTTATCACTCTGCAAACATGCTAGATTTATAGCAGAAAGAATCTTTCTTAGACTTTTTGTATATCACTCTGCAATAATGAAGTTGTTTGAATGCCTGCTCTCCGGAGGAAGACATGTGGAGAGATTTCCATTAGCCTGCCCAAATGTGGAGAACTCTAAGCAGTAATATGAGCTTGAGAAATTAAAATCATCCTTGTACTTCAATTAAAAATCATCATCAAATTATACTCCTTAATTATTTATTTCTGATTATATCAAATAAAGAACAAATTTTAGAGGAAAGTTAAAATGTGAATGCGACATCATAAAATAAGTGGATGAATAAATCTTGCATTCCTTTTGTAAACAGAAGAAAATCCTTTTAGACACTTTCTTATATTTTTAAAATTAGCATTACAAACTTTATTATAAGAAATTAGAGATAACAGGTAAGAGATGGATAATGATCAAGTTATTACAATAAAGGGCACATTTTTGTAATTTTTATGTGCTCTAATGCATGTATTGCTGCATGATTAAAGCATGTATTTCTAATATGAATCCAGAAGTTCTTATTTCATTATGCCATAGGATTCTTGAGGATCTTCTACTACCTTGATATGGCTATAAAATAATTCCAAAATGGTGATGAGGTCCTTTTTTTAGCAAGATACTACAGACATTAACATTTTATGTAAGCGCGATAATTCGATGGGGGAAATATGTGCATGGCTGGTTATATGTTTTTGTTTTCCTTTAAAAGGACGGGAGTCTGAATCTTATTGTGCTTTTGGTTCTTTACTTTGATGTCAAAAATTTTTTTGAAGAGAATATAGATGCATTAGTGTAAAATGCTTTCTTCTGATTTTAACAAGCAGTTCTTTTTCATTAAAATTAGGGTAACACCTATCTCGTATGAGAGAACACGTTGAAGTGGTGTAGAATTTACGTTTGCCCCAAGTTGCTATTTATTTTAGGCATGAACTTCCATATACTTCACAGATATCAAAAGAATTTATGTGTTGCAGGAAGCCATTGAGACCATGGTTGCTTGTTCAGCGATGGCTTTGCTGAAAGAGGAAGAATCAAAGGAGGAAAGCCAATCTCCTGATAGTTCATGGGCTAAGTGGAAACGAGGAGGTATTATAGGTGCTGCTGCATTGACTGGTGGAACTTTAATGGCAATTACTGGCGGTATGACATTGCAGTTTCACTTAATTTTTAGCAGCTCCAGTTATAATCTAACGAACCTCCAAGGAAACAGAATTCTCTGATCTTTCAGTTTGTTTGATTCATAGAGAGGTTCTACTATGTTCAATGAAAAACTGTCTTAGAGAACAAAATTTGTTTTATTATCAATCAGGTTTGGCTGCTCCAGCAATAGCTGCTGGCTTTGGTGCTTTAGCCCCTACCTTGGGGACTCTTATTCCTGTGATTGGAGCAAGTGGGTTCGCTGCTGTTGCTACTGCTGCAGGAAGTGTTGCAGGATCTGTTGCAGTTGCGGCATCATTTGGAGGTTAACACATGTTTTGTAGGATGTGTGTGTGTGGGGGGGGGGGGGTATAAGTGTTTAA
>ML385794.1:0-20846 GCA_005239525.1 Nicotiana knightiana | reverse complement strand
CCCGGTCTAGGTGGAGAGAAAAAAAATAACTGCATCTTTTTTTTCTCCTTTAACAAGCAAGATACCAAGTCAATCACAATGAAAAAATGCAAGGTAAATCACAAAACTATTTCAAAGAGGTTACACGTCTTTATTTGATTAAATATCCTTTTCAAACAGAAAAGAAAGAGAGAGAAAAGATCAATCCTGTTATATTTAGGAGAGATTTTAGGGTTTGTTACTTGATGGTTAAATTACTTTTTCCCTATAAATAGAGGGGTTATATTCTATTGTAATTCATCCCAAAATTCAATAAGAATTTGTTCTTCTTCTTTTATTGTTTCATAACATGTTATCAACACGAGACTCTAACTAATTGAGTAGAAGCTTTGAGATTGAGCATAATGATTGTCAATTGTTCTATGAACTTCCTTCTTGATTAAATTCTGGATTAAAGGTAAATATTTTACTTTATTTTTCTCTTTTAAATTCTTGAAATTCTATAATTTGATTTTAAATACAAGCAAAGACAATAAGCTTTGATTTTAACTCTAATAGAGTTTCCAAGAAATTATAACCACCCGAAGTGGTAAAATTTCTATATCTTGCCATGATCAAATTCATGTATGATTGTGGGCAAAGAAGTGGAAACTCGTCTACTTGAATTTGCTTCATTCTCATTCCCTTATGAGAATGTGGTAGCAATATATAATAAGTCTAAAAGAAGATAAAATTATTACCATGAAGGTATCAATGGATGTAGACGTGGAAATAAACGAAATTATAATCGTCATTATCATTATGATAGTGAGAATAATAAGGATTCTCAAAATAATCTTTCACTCTGTGAAAGTAATATTTGTCATCGATTTGACATGAGATTTTGTAAAGCACATATAGATGATTATGGTCCATTCATGATGTGAATGTGGTAACATCTGATTTACGAATATATATTCATTCTTCAAAGAATATGAACGTGCTAGTGGTAGTGGATATACAACACTAACCTCTAGAAGGAGGTTTGAGATGATATAAGAAAATAATGTCATTATTATGGCATGAATGGTCATTTGTCACCTACCTATTGTACGCCAAAATATTTTGGCAATATGATTACTAGAGGATAACAGTAATGCAAGAAACAGATCTTGCATATAATTTTGACATGACCATAATTTATAACTTTCTCTTTAAAAGTGATATCACCATGTGGATGTTGATGAATATGTGGTAGTACCAAATTAATTGAGAGCTTTGGAAGAGCCAATTATTACTATGTTGGAGGAGTACAATTGATTATCATGTCAATTTATTGTGTTGTAGTAAGTCTCAAAGAAACTTATTGAGTTTCTAAAGTATTCGCGAAAGCGGTTGGTTATATTGAGACTATAAATAAAGGAAAAATTTAATATCTTCTATTACTACAACTTGTAGCGGGGTAATATATATGTGAAAATTATCCGTTTTATTCTCCAGCTTGTATTATACAATAAAAGAATACCACAATAAAGTGAATATTTATTGATATAAAAATCCATATCATAATAATCTTGGAGTTGCACACGTCATGGTGTAAACCTAGACTTTATCAATATTGATAATTTATTCAGTTGGCATAATTGGTTTAGCCATATCAATTTAAGTATGATGTGCAAAAATAAAAGAGAATTCACATGGGTAAATATTAAAGAACTAGAAAGTTCTTTACGTATTCTCTTATGTTGAATGTTCTCATTAATTAATAAACTAACTAAAAATTGGGATTGAATCTCATGAATGCTGAAAATATCAAAGGTGAATCTGGGCTCATTCACCTACCATGTATACCACATAAGATGCATCTATGAGATGGTTACATGTGCGATTATTATTAACTCGCAACGTGGTGTTTGCGATGTAACTTGCTCAATAATTTAATTTAGAGCATAATTTCCAGATTTTCTATTCAAGATAGTTTATCTTGATAAGTTGGTTTACGTCACAACTGGATTAGCAAGATGTTTTATTGAGTGCCTCCACTTAATAGTTAAACTATTTCATATGAGAGTTTGATATACGTTATATATGAAAGTCTATACATTTTCCCCTCACAAGTGCTTCACGGTCAGGAATCAAATAATTCCATCATATTATTATTAATATATAGTGTGTATTTTGATTAGCACCATAATGCACAAATATAGATTTCTAAAGTTGAGGAAGAAAGTTAGTTTTTCTAATACGAGGGGAAGACAAGATAAACAGTTGAGAAAAAGTTATATGGAATGAATTATTATTAATAGGTCTCGATCCTCGAATAAGATAATATGAGCTTGAAGTTCATAAAAAGATAATTCATCTACAATATATTTCAAAGCATGCCAGACGTATTTGCTGATTCAAAAAAAGTAACTATATTCTCGCTGCAAATGCTCTTATTAGAATAAGTCCTAGAAGGGCAAAGTCTATGGTACGCTTAAAGTGTATAGACAGATTGATTTTAATTAAAATTATTGATAAAGAAGATGAGAAAATGATAAAAATGATCATAATAAAGTGGCAAGTGATCTAGAAGATCACATGGCATAACACTTCATAAAATCTCAAGAGAGGTTCAGGTACCTGAAAATATGAATGAAGAGATCTCTATGTCATGTCTTTATGAAAAAATATTGATGGAACCAATATGAAATGTTCGTTGATTACGTCTATGATTACGTTAAACATATATGAGGATCTTAAGTCTGGAGAAATTTTTTAAATAGAATTGGTTTCATATGAAAGACATGTAATTTTGAACATGTAGTTCAAACACTTGAAAGTTAAAGTCAATGGTGTGTGCCATAAATTTTATCTATCTTATATGTCTATCATAAAAAAAACTTGATATGCATCTAAAGTGTATCTATATGGCTTATACGACAATCCCGAAGGATTTAGATCGCTTAAAGCATATACAATTGTTGGTCCTGAACTACCACATCCTAACTGCAATTTGTGTACATATGTACCTTGCTATATTTATAAGCATGATAATGTGACAACGAGAATTTTCAAGGTGCAACATATTCATTGGAGTTAATATGTGTGATGTATTCACCAAATCTCTGCCGACGTCAACCTCCAAGAAGCTAGTACACAAGATTGGATGCGAAGGCTCATGGATGTGAGTTGATGCTCTCATCAAGGGGAGTTAATACGTGTTGTACTCTTTTTCCCTTACAAGGTTTTGTCCCACTGGTTTTCCTTGCAAGATTTTTAACGAGGCAACCAAAAGGTGTACTTCTAAAAATGTGTACTCTTTTTCCTTTTCTAGAATTTTTTTTCCACTGGATTTTATTTTAGTTAAAATTTTGATAAGGCACATTATCTGTTGAATAGACATTCAAGGGGAATTGTTATACATAGAATTGTATTTAAGGTGAATGCCTATATTTAAGAGAGATTTTAGGGTTTATTACTTGATGACTAAGTCACTTTTCCCCTATAAATAGAGGGGTTATATTCCATTGTAATTCATCCCAAAATTTAATAAGAATTTCCTCTCTCTCTTTCTCTACAATATTGTTCTTCTTCTTTTATTGTTTCATAACAAATCCCTTTTAATTAATATCTTTAATAAAGTGGATACAACAAGCGTGGCTAGGTAGCTTTAAGTGCAGTAAGTCCAAAAATATCATCCATATCAACATCACTTGGTTTCATTCCATCAAGCAATTCCCAAGTGAAACAATGAAGAAGATGATCCAAATTCATTTCAAATGCAAACACTCCTAGTTGCATACCTGCAGATAAAATATATTTAGAATGTTACGAGCCGGTTCAGTTGTACTCATCATTTTCAGCATAAGTCAAATATATTTATATGTGAAAAAAAAAATCCTAAAGAGTAGTAATTTCTCCGTCCCATTTTATATGAAAGAGTTTGAAGTACAAAAGTTGAAACACTTAATTTTTTATATAGAGTTGGACATAATTCTTCGAGTTTTTTTTAAGTAAAACTCATATATTTAAAAAATACTTTGAAAATACTTATAAGTACACATAGTAACTAATTCAAGTGACTTAAAATTGGGAAAAATCAGAGTTAAAGCAAAACAAAGTTTGCTTCTTCAAAAGTAATAATGTCATGACATAGCATGGGATATTATTATAGTATAAGTATGTGAGAGTCACATGATTAGTTAGTTAAGAAGGTAGTTAGTTTTTTATAAGTAAGTTAAAGATGTTTTAGTCATTTTAGCATTTTCTTCTTCTTCTCTAGTATATCGACTGTATATAGCAGTAGAGAGCAAACTTGCTCATTCACCGAATAACATAACAGAATTCTAGAACCTTCCTCCATTAACAACCTCGAGCAATTATCACAATTTCACATGGTATCAGAGCGAAATGCTTGGATCGCACCGCGATTGATTTCTGATTTCAATTTCTAAATTCATTTCCGTTTTTCATTTCTGATTTCTCAATTACTCGAATTTCGATTGTACTTTGTTAAAATCTTCGATGTCTGGCGTAGATTCATCCATGGCAAAAACTATGTCAATAGATCACAATCATCCTCTATGCGTTGGTCCTTCCGACACTCCTAGCTTAGTTATACTTCCTGTTAAGCTTACAGCTTAGAGAGAACTATGGGTTATGGAGTAGGTCGATGCGGATTGCTCTTTTCGGGAAGAACAAGTTAGGTTTTGTTACTGAACATGCAAAAAGGATGCATATGAAGGAAAGTTACTGGAATAGTGGAAACATGCAACACCATTGTTCTATCATGGATTATGAACAATGTAGTGCTTGAACTTTTAGGCGGAGTTGTGTATGCATCGGATGCGCACCTAGTTTGGGAGGTTTTGTGCGAAAGGTTTAACAAAGTGAATCGTGTAAGAATTTTTCAATTGCATCATGAAATTGTAAATTTGGCACAGGGAACTAGTTCTATGTCTGTGTATTTTTAGAAGTTGAAGGAACTTTGGCATGAGTATGATGTTTTGGTTCCATTCCCAAATTTTTGTGAAAAGTCGAAGGATCATGCATAGCATTTGCATCAACAGAGAGTTATGCAGTTTCTATCTGGATTAAATGATTCGTATGATCAAGCAAGGAGGCAAATTCTCATGAAGTCCATTGCTTCTACTCTCAACCAAGCCTATGCAATAATTATTCAAGATGAAAGCTAGCAGACAATTGGTGCAAACATGATAACTGATAAGGTAGAACCCCTAGCTATGCAGGCAGGAAAAGGAAGGAAAAAAAACAACAACTCATTCAATGTGAATTTTGTCATTAAAGGGACATACTAAAGAATTGTTACAAAATTATAGGTTATCCTGCTGATTTTGTTCCAAAGAGAAGGTATAGTGAAGGTGTGAAGAATGCAGGAGGCTGGCAGCAGAACTCTAATGCCGGAAAACCAGGAGGACGGAATACAACTGGTAAGCAAGGTGGTTGGAGAAGAGAGTCCATGGCAATTATAAATAATGCATGTGTCTTCATCATGTGTTCAAAGCTACTGAAGAAAATGAAACCAAGGGATACCACTACTTCACAGATAACCAGTACAATAAGATATTGAACCTTCTGGAGCGAAGAACCTAGAGAGCATCAGGCAGAAATGGCAAGTACAGGTACATGTACAGGTAAAATCAGTTTCCTAATGACAAGATATAAAAAAAACAAAAGAACAAGGAGTGTATTATAGACTCGGGTGCCACCCATCATATTATCTCTGATATAGAATTGTTAACAGACACTAAATGTATTGGGAAGACAAACAATGATAGAGTATATCTTCCTACTGGAGAAAAGGCACTGGTAGTACAACCTTGTTATATAGGAAGACAATCAGAGATGTGCTTTATGTCCCAAATTTCAAGTTTAACCTATTATCAGTGTCAAGGCTAACTAGGGAGATGAATTGTAATGCCTACTTCTTTCCTAATTTTTTTTATGTTTCAAGACCTTTGGAATGGAAAGGTTAAGGGGATTGGTAGAGAAAGAGGAGGTCTATATCTTCTCAAGGGTGATCACTGTGGAAGACTACCTAGTAGAATAAGGACATTCAATGTTGTGAGCAGGATGAATGAAGGTTCTTGTGGCCTGTTTCACAAGAGGCTAGGCCATGATTCCTTATCAGTGATGAAACATATAGTAGGTCTATGATCTCATCCAATTCACACCTCAAATCAAGGATATGAAACCGTCGATAGCTATAGTAGTACCCAATAAGAGTTGAGGTCGATTTCCACAAGGGGCTCTATATGGGAGTTAGGAGTATATATGTAGTACGTGAGTCTGAACTACGTTCATTTACACTTCCACAAATTGGAATTGTTTCTATGTCTATTTTAAACTAAGATTGCAAGGTTAAGAAATGAAACTAAGAAATTGTTTTTGTTATTTTTCAAGTTCTGTAAAAATCCTAGGGCTATGACCATCACCTAGGTGTTTGCCTAATGGGATATAAACCTTAATGCTTGTTTTGTTGGTCAAGGTGTATTATAGCTATCAACTCTCAATTACCCACTCAATACCTCTCGGCCAGAGAATAATTTTGCCTAATTTGGCTTTCTCAAGTCCAAATGGGTATTGCACAAATTGGTTGATAAAAGCTCAAGTTGGGTTATTACTATCTCTAGGTTGAACTCTTTAATTGGGATTATCAATCTCTCGATTGACCTAATTTCTTATTAACCAAGTTTTTCTAGGCTAAGTCTCTCTTTCTCATGTAGAGACTAAGTAAAATATGCATGAACTAATATTTGCAACCATTAATTCCACAAATTAAAGCATGAACAAGGCTAAATAATAAACATCCAATCATGAACAAACATTAAATTAGATACCCATATAGTTTACACACTAGGGTTGGGTCACAACCCTAGTAAAAATCTAGCTAATCATGCTTGAAATCGAAGAAATAGAAGAAGAAATGCTAATTAAACTCATATTGTAAAATCAAAATGATAAAATCTATGTTAAAATATTCCAAAATATAGAAAAATACTAAAAGAAGCAAAGAAAAACACTACAATAAAAAGGGACTTTAGCGGCAATAAGAAATAACATTGGCGGCAATACCAATAGCAGCTTTATCCTTTACCGACAATTGATTTTTAGCCACTTATGCGGAGATCGGCAAAGCCTTTAGCGGCATTTTTCACAAAATCTGGTAAAAGGTATAACTTATTGCCACTAAAACTCATTTGCTTTAACAACAAATACTTGCGGCAATTATTATGGCTGCTAAACCCACTCTAAAACGGCTAATAACGCACTTTTAGCATCCATTACTATAGCCGCTAAATTCAACATAATTGTCGCTTAAAGTTCATACCTTTAGCGTAATTGTTTTGTGGCAATTAGAGTGGCAACAATATCTCTTATAAAAATGTATTAGTATTCCCTTTTAACGTCCATTTTAATAGCTGGTAAATTCAATTAAATTGCTGCTAAAAGTCATTTTTAACAACAATATAATGGCTACAATATCTCTGCATAAATGTCTTAATTTTCCTTTTATCATCCATTTTTATTGCCAGTATATCCTGTTAAATTGGTGCTAAAATTCACAAGATATAACGGTAATAGTTTATCAACCATTAATAATAGCTACTCCATTCGATAAAAAAATAATTCAAATGACAAAACATATCAGTATTAATTTGTAATGACCCGGCCGGTCATTTCGAGAGTTATAGCCTCGTTTTCCCCATTTATGCTTCTTTTGTGCTCCACAGTTGTATTATGTCTTACAGGGTTGGTTGGTTCGGGTCCGGAGTAGTTTTGGAGTGAATTGAGATACTTAGTCTCTTAATTGGAAGCTTAAGTTGGAAAAGTCAACCGGATGTCGAATTATATGTGACGACCTCGGATTTGAATTTTGATGCTTCCGTTAGCTCCGTTAGGTGATTTTGGACTTAAGAGCGCGTCCGGAATGTGATTTGAAGGTCCATAGTAGAATTAGGCTTGAATTGGTGAAAGTTGGAATTTTGGCGATTTTGGCCGGAAGTGAAAATTTTGATATCGGGGTCGGATTGGATTTTCGGAAGTTGGAGTAGGTTCATGGTATCATTTTTGACTTGTGTGTAAAATTTGAGGTCAATTGGACAAGGTTTGGTTGGTTTCGGCGTCGTTTGTGGAATTCAGAAGTTTAGAAGTTCTTTAGGCTTGAATCCACATGTAATTTGGTGTTTTGATGTTGTTTTGAGTGATTCTAAGGTTCGACTAAGTTCGTATCGGGTTATAGGACCTGTTGGTATGTTTGGTTGAGGTCCCGAGGGCCTCAGGGTGATTTCGGGTGGTTGACGATGATAATAGGCTAAATTCACGTAGTTTAGTGTATATTTGTACTCCAACTTAATGATGCTTCACTGTCTTAAGAGTGTGAAATGGTGATAAAATAGCTCTAATTGTTGATTTTATGTTTCGTAGGAGCTAAATGCACTTATGACGACCTAGGATGGTTTTTGGAGCCAAATTGAAGGGAAAGGCCCTTGGAGTATGTAACGTATGAGAAAAAGGAAGAAAAACTGCTTGGCAGATTATAAGTCCACTAGCGCGGTCTTAGCGCGTCCACTAGCGAGACCGCGCTAGTCCAGTGATTCCAGGCAGAATGTATAGCCATTAGCGTGCCTAGTAGCACGATGACTAGCGCGGGCGCGCTAGTCCAGGCGAACACGTTAATTTTCAGGGATAAACTTGGAAGCTCGGGACAATTCCGCTTAACCTATATAAGGTTCAACTCGCCCAAAAGAGAGAATTAATCAGGTTTAGAGTCTTGTTCAAGAAAAGAAAAGGCAAGAGGCAAGGAGGGAAATTGGGCATCAAATCTCATCTCTTTTCCTTGTAGTTTTGCCATTGTTGATGAATTCTTCTGTTGTTATTTTCAATACAATTATGAGTATTTAATCTATTTAGTCTAAGGTTTTGGTGGAACCCGTTGAGGATGAACATCTTGTTATATTAATATAGTTTTCTTGGTTTCAATCTCTATTTGTTCAACTAAGTTCTAATGGTAGTTGATTGAAGGGTCCTTAATTAGTTGTGCCTATTTAGTATGTATCTGCTCGGGAGAGAGTGCATATTTAGGTAGTTGTTGAACAACACCACTCCCAAAGTATAGAAGGAATCCATAACCGAGGGTTTAAAGGTTGGATTAGGAACAACGATACCTTGGGTGCAATTTAAAGTGAGCTGTAATAAAAGCTAGATAGTATAGCTCGAGAGAGTGCTCTAGTAAATTATCGTAATTGCTCGGGAGAGATTTATGGTAGCAAAAGTGCTCATGATTGATAGAGATAATTAGGCCAAACATAGGAAATATACAAGATGGGATTTCATCAGCGGGGGAAAATATAACCTTAGATCCTTCTCGCATTTGTTTACAACTCAGTATTAGTTATCTTTCAGTTTACTTAATGTCATTCAGTTTAGTGAGTACAAATACCAACAAATTGTTATTCTTAACCTTTGGGAAGTTGATTACAAAGAATCAAGTGAGTCTAATAACTATAATTGATGGGTTAATTCCCTGTGGTATTCGACTCTAGGCGAAATACTCAGATTATATTTGCAATGCCCGCTTAGTCTTTTTATAAGACATAGTTGAGCGTGATCAGACGACTTGATTTGAGTTGATGAATTGCAGCTGAAATGCTACTGCTAATGGTGTAACCGCACCTTCGGAGTGGGAACCGCATGTGCGAGCCCGCAGAAGCGAGGCAAGTATCGCAAGTGCGTCCAAGGAAGATTTGGGTAGAGGGTGCAGGTGCGATGGCCGCAAAAGCGGTCTTCGGGGCGCAGGAGCGTGTTCGGACCGCAGGTGTGATATGACTCTCGCACCTGGGTAGAACATAGATGTGGTCAATTGATCACAGAAGGATAGGCAATGTTTAAGTGGGTTTTCCGCAAAATCGAAGCTCTGTCCGCAGATGCAGCTCTGCAGATGCACATATTGAGCCGCAGGTGCGAAAAATCTGGGCAGAACCTATAAATAGAAGACTTCGAGATTTTTCACTATTTTCATCATTTTTGAGCTCGGATTTTGGGCATTTTGAGAGGGATTTCGAAGTAATCACTGAGGTAAGTTCCTTGTGCCTATTTATCTTCAATAATGGTATTTTCCCACTGATTTTACACATAGTTGGTGTTTTTGAGGTGAGATTTGGGAGGTTAGGGGTTGAGAATTAGAGAATGAATTTTGGGGTTTTGGAGGGGAAAATGAGGTCGGATTTTGATAAATTTGGTATGGTTATACTCGTGAGTGAATGTGATATCGGGGTTTTTGACTTTCGTCGGGTTTCGAAACGTGGGCTCGGGGGCCCGGGTTGGGCCGATTTTGGATTTTGGGTTAAATTTTTAATAGTTTTCTAGTTGAATTGATCCTTTTAGCCTATATTGATTATCTCGTACTGTTTGTGGCTAGATTCAGGGCATTTGGAGGCCGGTTCGAGAGGGAAGGGCATTTCAGAGTAGGATTTCTGCGCAGTTGAGGTAAGTAACAGTCTTAAATATGATTTTGAGGGTATGAAGCCCCGAGAATTGGTATGGTGTGAATACTTGGAGGTGACTCACATGCTAGGTGACGGGCGTGTGAGCGTGCACCGTGAGGGATTGAGACTTGGTCCGTCCCGTGAAACTGTAAAGTCGAATAGCCCATTGTTATTACCCGTTTTTCCTTGTCTTTGAGCAATTAACTGCCATTCATGTTAGAAACCATTCTTAGGCCATATGATATCATTGTTGGGACCCGAAACGGTCATATACTTGTTGAATTGACTGCTAATTCCTGTCTTGCACTCAGTCACAGTCTTACTTGTGTGTCATATCTTTGTTCCCTCTCATTTCTTGTTAATACTTGTTGTATTCTCTGTTTGGGCTGATTATTATGGTATTTTGTGAGCCCGAGAGGCTGGAGAGGTTAGTGACTGAGATAGGTCCTGAGTGACGAGCTGTCGGCAATGTGAAGGATCTGGGAAAGTTGAAATACTTCCTGGGAATGGAACTCCTAATATCCAAGAGAGGAGTGCTACTGAATCAGAGGAAGTATGTGCTAGAATTAATATCAGACATGGGATTAACTGGAGCTAAACCGGCATGCACATCATTGGAAGTCAATTCAAATCTTACTTCAATAGAATATGACAAGGCAAATGGAATCACGGGAGATATGGTCTTACATGATGCTAGCACTTATCAGAGGCTAGTAGGAAAACTTCTATATGTTACTAAAACAAGGCCTGGCATTAATTATGATGTACAAGCCTTGAGCTAGTTTATGCGGGCACACAAAAGGTCTCATTGGGATGCTGCCTTCAGAGTGGTGAGGTACTTAAAGAGTGCTCCAGAGCAGGGTGTGTTACTATAATCTGAATATGCTAAGGAGCTCATATACTAATGTGACTCAGATTGGGATGCTTGTCTTAATATTAGAAGGTCTATTACTGGTTATGCTATCAAGTTTGGAAACTCATTTATCTCTTGGAAATCGAATAAGCAACAGACTGTTTCAAGGCGTTCAGCTGAAGTAGAATACAGAAGCCTGCAAGCACTGCAGAATTGATTTGGCTACTTGGTTTGTTAAAGGAGTTGGGTGTGGAAATAGTACGACCAGTTACAATTCTCAGTGATAGTAAGTCATCCATTTAACTAGCAGCTAATCTCGTGCTTCACGAAAGAACAAAGAACACAGATATCGATTGTCATTATATTAGAGACAAAATCAAGGAGGAGATGGTCAGATAACCCATGTCAACACTAAGGAGCAACAAGTAGATTTGTTGAAAAGCATTAGGAACTGCTGAACACGATCATCTACTTGGCAAGCTTGGAGTGTTCAATGTTCTGTACCCTCCAGCTTGAGGGGATATATTATGATATAAGCATGTGAGAGTCACATGAATAGTTAGTGTGAGCACGTGATTTTTTCCCTAAGAAAAATACTCCTACAAATTCAAATACGTTTTTCTAATTATTTTAATTTTTATAGAATTTTAAGGAATTTCTTGTTAATTGCTGCTTGCATATTTAACATTTTAAAATCATGAGAAAAATATCAAAAGTGTCTAAAATATTTCATGCATAGAATTTTAGGACTCAATTGCATTTAGGATTTAATTACATGCATTATCAAATGAAAATCACAAAAAAATACAAATCATTTTTACATTTTTAGTCTTAGTTTAGTAATTTTCTTTCATTAGTGTTAAGTTGATTAATTAAGTAAATTAGGTTTAGTTTTGAAAATTGACTTCAATTTAGGATTTTAATTTCAAAGAAAAGAAACAAACAGAGGAAAAAGGGTGTATTTTGAATCTAATTCGGACCGGGCCAATTTTTTGGCCCAATTGCTCCAAAAATTACCCTAAATCCGCCCATCCCAACACCTCCACACCCCTGAAACCCATGACCCGCCTGGTCAACCCTTGACCCGCCCCATACCCCTATCTAAATCCTAACCACCCATTAACTTTAATCTAATGGCCCACATTATTTCGCACCCCCACATAAAACATAAACCTTCTCTAAACATCAACCCTATTCCCCTTTGGAAAAAAGGAGGTGTGATAGCTCTGGCGATTCTGCTAGGGATCGAACCCAGAATCTCTAGTTTAGGGTTCAAGAATTCGAGCTTAGAATAAATGTTATATTTGGCTTTTATTTTGATTTTTACATGTCTGAAGCTAATGTGCTAAATGCTGCTTTTTACCGCTTTGATATTATGTGAATTGTATATAAACTGCTATGAAACTCATCTTCTCTCCGAGTCTTCTAAATCTTCTCGGAAGCGTGCACTTCGTGTGGCTTCTTTTCTGTTAGAGTCATATCCTAATTTTAGAACGAGGTTTGGACAAGTTGGAAAGCCGGTGAAGCTTCTGTATTCCCAGTACGTTGCCTCTCCTCCTCCTCCCCCTCCCCCCCTCCCCCGGCTCGAGTTGTCAGCTCGGGTAAGCCGGGTCTAGAACAATACACCCAAGATTTAAACTTAGAATAACACATCCTCATGCCAGATCCCTAGTAGGTAAGTTTTCTTGCATCACGTGCATTTGACTTAGAGGACTCAACACAGGGGTTGGGTCCGTTTAGGACAGGTGTACCCAAGATTAAAGGACCATCATGATGCATTCTTTGCGTGTTACTTGTGCATTAATTTTCTTGGCTTGTATGTTGACCGACTTCCAGAGTAAAAAAAAATCGAGAGGAAAAAGAGAAAATACCAAGAGTGAAGTAGGATAGAAAAATGCCCGATTTTGATAATCCCGGTATTCAAAAAAAATCCCGTTACTCTGTCGAAATTTCAAAAAAAAATAATAAGAGAGAAAATCATTTCAAAACAATTCATATTTTTCTATGCATCAAAATTGACCCAACTACGCTGGTTTTGATTCTCACAGGATTTGAGATACGTAGGCAACCCTCATCGGGTCCGGCCCCCTTTTTGCAAAAAATAATTAAAAATACTAAAATGCATCTTTTTGTCATAAATAAATTTAGGGGGTGTCATTTTCTGTCCAAATATCCAGAAATATCCCGACGAGACGCCGGGAGGCTGTTTTACAAAAATAGCCACCTATGGCTATTTTCCTAATTTTGGTCACTTAGCCAGCACAACCTTAAAATCTTCATTTCTGAAGAGCTGAAAGGCCGTATTTGCAAAGGTGGCTTTGAGTTGTTTGCGTTTTATTTTGCGAAAATAATCTTTCTTTTGGGATAAAACATTAAACAAAAAAAAGAAAAAAAATCACTTCTTTTTAACCAGTCGCCTTAAATAAAATGTGCAGGATGAGCACTGTTAAAAATATACCTTTTCGAGTCGTAGACAAGTTTCCATTAGGACTCCATATGTGTGGAACGACCTAGGGAAGTTCAGCAAGAATTCTGTGACAAAGGCGTTAGGTGGGCTCACTAGTCTTTTGGAAATTAATCCAAGAGTTAATATAATCGAGGCTTTGATACCGTTTTGGGACCCGTCACACTATGTTTTTCACTTCTCTGATTTTGAGTTGACCCCTACACTAGAGGAGATAGCAGGTTATGCTGGTTTCGAGGGGAAGTTAAGGCATCAATATCCAATAGCACCAAGAACTGTAACCCCTCATAAGTTTTTGGACCTTTTGAGTATTAGCCGACAGGTTAAAGATGAAAATTTAGACAGAGTATTCTGCACATTCCGCTTCTTATACAGCCGGTATGGGGACCCCACGGATTTGAGGCTCCTGACACTGGTTTAAGTTATCAGGGAAATAAAGACAAATAGGAAGCACGTAGAGGTTTGGCCTTTGTAGTCGCATTTTTTGGCACTCTGATATGCCTAAGGAGTGACGGACATATAGAATTGGGGCTTGCAGGAATGGCCGACTTTATGGTCAAAAAGGCCAATGACACTATCATACCGATGATTCTCGCAGAAATTTATCGAGTTTTAACTGCTTGTCGAGTTGGGACAAGGTTTTTTGAGGGTTGCAACTTGCTTTTACAAGTGTGGTTGGTAGAACATATTTGCCATCGCTCGGGTTATATGAACTACGGCCTGACTGGACTCAAATGCATCGAAGAATATGAAAACCGGGTAAATGGTCATGAGTTGCCAGAAGGTACTGAGGCATGGTTCGCCTACTTGGGTTCTTTAACCGCAAATTGAATCGAGTGGACCTTCGGTTGGCTCCCGATCAACGAGGTTATTTACATGTCTGTCAGAGTGTGCTTTCTTTTATTGATGGGCCTTCGGAGTATTCAGCCATATGCCCCACATCGAGTCCTACGCCAATTGGGCAGATACCAAATAGTCCCTCATGATGAAGATTTGAGTCCACAGGTTATTGAACTATGCCCAAAAGCCACATTCCTAGAAGAAAAGGTTCGCCAGATTTGGCATCAATGCAGGTTCCTAGAACCACAGACTCAAGTACGGGACTTGTCCACGGGTGAAGTAGAATGAAACTACGCCACATGGTATGGTAAGAGAGTCCGGGTCAATCAAGAACCAGAACAGCCCGCCAAAAGTCCTCACGTCCAACAGTTCACCGGGGGGGGGGGGGGGGAGAACGATGGGTTTGGTTAGCAAAAGAAAAGGAATACCGGACTACTATAAGCAAACTTGAAGAACAAATTGAAAAAATCAAATTTGATAGTAGTTTGTAGGCAGCTGAAGATGAAGGGAAAAAGAAGAGGTTAAATAGGGAAGGTGTAACGGTAGTGGCATGAAATGAGTATTTTTTTAACGGATGACATGGATTTCTGAAAGTTGAGTGGCATTTTTAGGCATTTTTCCTATATATAACCCCATTAACACGAGAGAAATACAAGTTGAAATCAAAGTGTGATGTTTTTAAATATTTGTTTTTTAAATTTTGTTGTCAAAAATTCTGGCTCCACCATATATAACAATTGAATAGTTGTTATTTTGGGGAATATTGATCCATGTTTGAAGAGTGAAATCCTCCAATAAAGACAGACCTTTAAGATAGAAAAATCTCCACTTGTCCACCTCATGTTTTTTTAAGACTCTAAAACTCGTTGATCTTTTCTGATTTCGTCATGATTTCTCTCAATTCCGATAGGGACGTTTTTCTTAATTTTATGGAAAAGGAAAGTCATATAATGGAGTTTTTTATTTTATTGAAACAGGAAGACAAAAATATAATTTTGTGTAAAAGGAAGGTTGTATATAATATCGCAGCCATTATTGATTTACACTTTTTTTTGATTTTCCAACAGGAAGCATTTACTTTTGCGTGTACTGTATCATTTGTTATTTCATTTTTTTTTTCTGCAATCCCATTCACTGAATCAGTATCGAGATAATTTCAAAATATTGGATAAGTGTAAATTAGTTGAGATAGATACACATATGACCTTACGTCTAAGAAGTCGAGTGGGTGGGTTGGTCCAAGTGGAAAGGAATAAAAAACAAATTGAACTTAAAATCTTTTATATAATATATATGGACTACATCTTTTTTTTACTCCTTTAACAAGCAAGATACCAAGTTAATTACAATGAACAAAAATTCAAGATAAATCACAAAACTATTTCAAAGAGTTTACAAGTCTTTATTTGATAAGAATATCCTTTTCAAAGAGAAAAGAATTCTTTTTTTAATAAAGTGGACACAACAAGCGTGGACTAGGAACGGCCACAAGTCGAGTAGCTTTAGGAGCAGTAAGTCCAAAAATATCGTCCATATCAACATCACTTGGTTTCATTCCATCAGGCAATTCCCAAGTGAAGCAATGAAGAAGATGAGCCAAAGTCATTTCAAAAGCAAACAATCCTAGTTGCATACCTGCAGAAAACACATCTAGAGTATTACGAGTCGGTTCAATTAAACTCATCACTTTCAGCATAAGTCAAAAATATTTATATGTAAAAGAAAAGAATATTAAAAAGCAGTTATTCATCTTTCCCATTTTATGTGAAGGAAGAAACTTTAACATATACTTATAAGTCAACGTAGTAACTATTTAAGGGCGATTTAAATTTTGAAAAAATCATAGTTAAAGAAAATTCATTTACTTGTTCGAAAAGTAATAAAGTCATGACATAACAGATAATGAAAGTATAATTATTAAATTTAAACTCATTAAAATTAAATTTTGAATTCGAATACCTTGACAAGACCTTATGTCATACCCAAGGGGTAAATACTTCTAGTTATCACCATTAAATATTAAAATTTGAATCCATATTTTGACAGATCTTAGAATTTCGAGCTTAATCATAAATTTTAAATTCTAAATTTGTCTTTGCATACCTGGACAGGATCTTCTGCCGGACCCGAATGGTAAAAACTCAAAATTACCACCTTTAAAATCTGCTACACCCTCTTTTAGAAACCTAGAAGGTTTAAAAGTGTCAGGATCTTCCCATGAATTTTTATCACGTCCAATGGCCCATACATTGATAAGAACACGTGATTTTGCCGGAATATAGTGGCCGGAGACGGTGGCGTCCGCCGCCGCCTCGTGGATTAGGACAGGGATCACAGGGTGGAGACGGAGAGTTTCTTTAATGCAGCATTTTAAGTAGGTTAATTTGTCAAAGTCTTTTTCTTCTACTTTTCTATGGAGTCCAACAATGTTGGTCAATTCTTTTTGTACTCTTTTAAGATCCTCTGGACTTTTCATTAGCTCTGCCATGGCCCATTCTACAGCAGATGCTACTGTCTCTATCCCACCGAACATGACATCCTGCAGCAATAAAAGAAACAGAGAGTAAATTATCTTTGTCATGAGTTCAAACTGTGGAAGCGGTATTTAATTCTTGTATTAGGGTAAACTGTCTCACATCCCCTGGGATGTAGCCTTAACCCTACGTGAACGGGATGCCTCGTTCACCGAACTGTCCTTTTTATTTTTTTTAGTATACAGTATATAAGAAAGGTAAAATTAAAAGATTTGGGACTTACCATGATGATGGCTTTAATATTATCCCTAGTAAGTCTAAGAGCATTCTGTAAATCATCAGAATCAGTAACATTTGCTTCTTCATCGTAAAAAGCTAATAGCTCATCCACCATATCATTATCACGATCATCTTTCTCATTCTTTCTCTGTATATGATCATCAATAATAGTATCAATGAAACAATCTAAGGATGCCCTAGCTTTTACCATCCTAGTATTTATGCCCTGTGGATCAACCCATCCAAGCCAAGGTATAAAATCTGCTAAATTAAATGCACCAAAAAGCTTCGAAAATTCCTGCATAATTGTAAGTAACTCATCTTCCTCGCCTGGGCTTGTTCCAAAAGCTGCCCTGCAAATAGAGGTGACAAAATCAACTCAGTTTTAGTTATCCCTTCGACCGGATTCAGTTCAAATGACTTATCGAACTATTACGTATTTTGAAAGATTTAAGCTAATAATTTTTAAAAAAGTAAAATAAAATAAATAAGGGATTAGATCGGGTCAAGTTGGGTGAATTGAGTTAAGACCCGTTACTTAATCCATCATTATCCAATAATCCATTTTGATCCCATGCAAACTTTGGATAGGACGAGTCATGACCCTTTTGACCAGTTCAAATTACCTGTACGCTACCGGTTCACATGAACTCTTAACATGAGGTTAAGTATCATAAAATTCAAATCTTAAATCTAGCTCTCTGTCATTTGTCCACTCTTACCTGTATATAATATTCTTGGAAAGTCCAAAGACAAGTTCACCGATATTGACACTTAAACCATTGCTAGTGGCAACAACTCTAGTCATGGAATCAACTTCATCACGAACTGAGTCCCAAGATTCAGCCCTTCTACGACTAAAAAGTTTCATAACACATAATTTTCTCATTTGACGCCAAAAGGGTCCATAATGAGCAAAAGCCATATCTGCACGATCGTACGATAAGTATTTCACGGCTATAGTCGCAGGACGATTAGAGAATACGGTATCTTGTAATTGTAACACCTGACGAGCTTCTTCTGGATTGGACACCACCGTTATAGGAAGGTATCCCATTTTGAGGTGTAAAATGCCACCATATTTTTGTGCTAATTTTGCTAAGCCACGATGTGTCAATTGGTCCATAATCATCATGTTACCTATTATTGGCCACCCTTTGGGACCTGGTGGAGATTTTTTTTGGCGAAATATTGAGAGAATAAAGAAGAAGAAGAAGAAGAAGATAGGGAGAATGAAGTAGAGTAAAATCATGGGGTTATTTTGTATAAGTTCTTTCATTATCTAAGAGGGGTACTGAATTTTGTGAAATGAATGAATTTGCTACTCAAATATTGGTAGTTTTAATATTTTGGGAGGATACAATGGAGCCTTTATATACATGTTCAATTTGGTTAAGAAGTGAACATGTCATCACCAAGTTGGTTTTTATATTGTTGATAGTTGGTTCTATTTTTAATTCAAGAAACTATAGTTTAATTAGTATATTTGCTTGTGACTAGTACATTTCGGCGGCTAGACTTAAATTGTTTTCTCATATATATTTCTATATTTATTTTTTCACAATCTTATTTCTTACTTCATTTAATTGTAACATATAAAAGTTCTCTTAGATATCTTACTTACCCTTTAATTTACTGTAAATTAAAGTGAGAGGTTATTTGGGTTGTTGGATTATCAAACACTTGCCCATTGCTCCTTTCACGAATGAAGTTAGAATCAACGTTCAGTTCATATGATGAATTGAACATCGTTAAGTCCCGAATGTCTTATTTGCTTCTCACATGAAGTGCTAGATCAATTGACATATGGACAATTTACATGGTCATAAAACGTGTCATTCTTTAGCATGGGGTGTTTCCTTTTTAATGTAAAAAATTGTCATTTGAAACGACTAAAATAAAACAAATAGAGTACTAAAATTTGATCACGCCCAACTATGCTTTATAAAACGGATTAAGCGATCGTTGTCAATATATTCCGGGTATTAAGCCCGGAGTCGAATCCCACAAGGAATTAACCTACCAATTACAGTTATCAGACTCACTCAATTCCACACAATCAACTTCCAAGATATTTTGAATAACAATTGGTTATTTTTCTACTAACTATTACTTAATGAAACTATATTAACTAAGAGCTAACTAAGAATGAGTTGTAAAAAATAATGAGAAGGATTTAAGGTTATGATTTCCCCTGTTGATGGAATCATTTCCTGCTATGTTTCACATAAATTCGCTTAATCGTCTCTATCTATCATGAGCACTCTTACTACCGTAAATCTCTCCTGAGTAATTACGACAATTTAATAGACATACTCTCCCGAGTTACGCTAGCTGGCTTTTATTACAGCTCACTTAGATCGCACCCAAGGTTTTGTTATCCCTAATCCCACCTTTAAACCCTTGGTTATTGATTCCTCACATACGTCGGGAGTGATGTTGTTCAACAACTACCTAAATATGCACTCTCTCCCGAGTAATACATACTAAATAGGCACAGCTAATTGAGGATCATTTCAATTAACTACAACAAGAACGTAGTTGAACAAATAGAGATTAAACTTGAAAAATCTATATTAACATAGCAATAATTTCATCCTTCAATAGGTTCCATCAAAACCTTAGACTAAATATTTAGCTACTCATGACAAAACAAGATAAAGTAATAAAATAATTCATGATTCACAAAATAATGATAAAGGAAGAAGAATGAAAAACTCTAATGGTGTCTTGATCTTTCTCCCACTTGTTCTTGCCTCCAATTAAGTCTAAAAACAAGCTTAACCTTGACTTGGGCGGGTTTGTTGAGTTTATATAGGATTAGGATAAGTTTCTTACGTTTTACACTTAAGCCCCTAGGCTTTCCTGGCCGTCTCCAGATTGCCTGCGTCCGCGAGCCAACGGCGGTGCGACCACGGTGGTCTTTATACATTCTGTTTTGCTCCTTTGTCCACCGCGTTCTAGCCGTGGTCGCGGTGGACTATTGCACATTCTTTCTTCGCCTTTTCTTACTCGTTTTCATCCAGGCTCTTCTCGATTGGCTTTGTATCTACATATTTTACTCCAAAACACTCCATATCATCTTCCTAATCCGGAGTAGCTCCTATAAAGCATAAAAACCTTAATTAGAGCATTTTGTTATCATTTAACACTTAAAACATCAATAAAGCATGATTAACTTAGAGCGTAAATAGTATCTACATCGCATAATATAGTCTACTATCAAGTATTAAGTAGAAAATCAAGACAAGTGATCGCGAGCTATCTGACTAGAAAAGATGATCAAAAGAACTTCTCTCTTCGAACAAACAAGACGAGGTCGATCACTCCTTTTCTCAGTAATAGTCTTCCTCATGCTTAGAGAAAAGGTCAAAAATGTTAAGTCATACTTGCCGGTGTGTACTCAGAGACGGACCTACGCTATATCGAGAGGAGTCACGACACCCGTAAAATTCGATAAAAATTATATATATATATATATATAT
>ML385792.1:71039-120175 GCA_005239525.1 Nicotiana knightiana | reverse complement strand
GGTAGAATAGAAAATTCACCTTGTTTTGAAAATCCTCGTATTTATCCCGAAACTCTGCCAAATTTTCTGAAAAATAATATTCCAAAACAAAATGAGTGGGTGTATATTTTTAATCAGTCAAGATTTTCTCGAACTACGCATTGTTTGATTCTCACCTGTGTGGGATACGTAGGCAACCCTCATCGGGTCCAACTCTATTTTTCAAAATCAAAGGATATAGTCCTAAATAAAATTAGGTGACACCATTATAACCTGATTGCCCAAGTGGGGCACTGGAAGGCCGGTTTTGCAAAAAAAGGTCCATTACAAAACCCTGTGCAAAAAAATAACACTTTTCAAAAGTTTTGTGGTTTTAATCAAAAACGAATGTGCAGGATGAATACAGTTGAAAACATTCCCTTCAGGGCAGTCGAGGAAATCCATCTAGGACTCCATATGTGGTGGAGCGACTTGGGGGAAACTAGTAGAAAGTCTATTATGAAAGCTTTAGGCGGACTTAATGGTCTTCTAAAAATCAAGCCGAGGTTGGACATCGTCGAGGCTCTAATACCGTTTTGGGATCCCGCCCTCAACGTGTTCCACTTTTCATACTTTGAATTGACGCCCACGCTATAGGAAATAGCAGGGTATGCTGGTCTCAATGATAATCTTAGAAGTCAGTACACAGTGGCACCCAGGGCGATGACTCCACATAAGTTTTTGGATCTGTTGAACATTAGTCGGGACATCCAAGACCCACACCTGTCTGAAGGTTTCTGCACTTTCTATTTTCTTTACAAACGTTATGGAGATCCCTAGGGTTATGAGGCTAACAACACTTGTCTAACTCACAATGATCAGGTTAAATGGGAAGCCTGCCAGGGACTAGCTTTTGTGGTAGCATTCTTGGGCACCTTGATTTTCCCAAGAAGTGATGGATGCATAGATATCGGGCTTTTGGGAATGGCATATTTCATGATGAAAAAATCCAACGGCACACTTATACCGATGGTCTTAGCCGAGATTTACCGTGCTCTGACAGTTTGCCAATCTGGAGGAAAGTTCTTTGAGGGGTGAAACCTTCTTCTACAAATTTGGTTGATCGAGCACCTCTGTCACCGCCCAGGCTACATGAACTACGGGTTAACCGGTTTGAATTGCATCGAGGAACACGGTACTCGGGTAAAAGGCCACAAATTTCCTGAGGGCACGGAAGCCTGGCACTCATACATGAGTTCATTGACTGCCGACCAAATCGAGTGGACGTTCGGGTGGCTCTCTGTCGGTGAGGTTATCAATATGTCTGTTGAGGTTTGCTATCTCCTGTTAATGCGCATGCGAAGCATTCAGCCATATGCCTCACACTGAGTCTTACGCCAGTTGGGGAGACAACAGGGTATTCCCCATGACGAGGACTTAAGCCAACAAGCCATTGAGTTATGCCCGAGAGCTGCATTTCCTGAAGGCAGGGTCCGTCAAATCTGGAATGAGTGCAAGTTTTTAGAACCTCAAACTCGGGTGAGAAACTTATCTAAAGGGGAAGTGGAGCCTACCTACACTTCTTGGTATGGCATAAGAGGCAGAGAGCATCAAGAGCAAGAACGACCTGCAAAGAGACCCCATGTGCAACAATTCACCGAGCAACACAAGAGCACTAGGCTGCTTTAGAAAAGGAAAATAGCTACCAAGATACCATAAGCGAGTTGGAAGCCCAGATCAGGGAAATCAAATTTGAAAACATTTTACAAACTGCAACAATTGAAGGGGAGAAAATTAGGTTAACCCAAGAAAATGAAGTTCTCCGGGCCCAGATACAGGAATTAAAAACAGCTACTGAGAACCCAGGGAGAAGCAGAACTAATGAAAGGCTTATCAATAGTCTGAGGCATAAAGTGTACAGCTATGGGAATGATCAAGACAAAGCTGAAAAAGAACTGGCCGGAGTTTGGGAAAGATTAACAAGAAGTGCAGAGGAAAGAACAGAGTTGTCCAGAGACTGAAAAGGAAATATGACCAAGAAGTCATAGGCTTGAAGAAAAAGGTGGCCATCCTCGCGAACGAAATGGCCAACAGGCAAAATGGTCAAGGCAGACAGGGAACAATTCTATACCATGATGGTTCAGTTGGAGGAAGGTTTGCAACAATTGCAATAAAAGAGTCATAAGGACGCCCAGGTTCTAGAAACTAGGTCTCAACAGATCGGGCGCTTACTCCAGGAAAAGGGCATTATCAGGCAGAGGGTCAGAGAAATTGCGGATTATATTGCCACAAAATGCCAAGAGTGTGAAGATATGACTCAGACCACCTTCTTCTCGACGGTAATGATATTCGTCCACAAGATAATGGACGACCTAAGCCGCCTCCAGCAAGGTTTGGTACGTAGGCCTGTGGCAAGACCGAATGATGTCCCCCGGCCCACTGGAGCAGTAGAGGCACTTAAGTATTCTTGATGTCCTTTTCGAGTCTGTATTTCATTTTTCTTGTTTGAGTCTACTTTAAGTCTTTGTAGTTTCTTTAAAATTCCCAAGAAAATATGTCGGAGTCTTTGTAATGAATGAAAGCTGAAAGTATTTTTTCCTAATGAATGAAAATTCGAAAATGCTTATGTCCTTTGGTATTTATCGCATGAACTACATGATGATCTGATTCACGTGGAGCCGTGATACGTAGGCAATCCACATAGGAATCGATCATAACCATAAGAAAAGAAACCGATGCGAGGAATAAAAGAGCGGAAACAATAACAAAGGGAGGGAAAGAATGATAAAAAGGGAATAACCGAGAAATAAAGTTGGGATGAAGTACACAACTGTTGCAAGAACATATAGAAAAGCATTTAAATTGCTCAGGTGCATTGCATACCCCAAACCTGCGGTTGCCTATGTGATAAATGTTTCAACCTAACATTTTGTTGGTTCGATCTAAAAGGTATTTTTAGGTGGTTGGTTTTGCGGTAACCTGGCTTCCCATCCTTACTTCACTAGATAAAAAGGGAGCATAGAAATGACATCTGAAAGTCACTTGCCAATCGTCAACTCTTCCATGGAANCGGGATGAAGTACACAACTGTTGCAAAAACATATAGAAAAGCATTTAAATTGCTCAGGTGCATTGCATACCCCAAACGTGCGATTGCCTATGTGATAAATGTTTCAACCTAACATTTTGTTGGTTCGATCTAAAAGGTATTTTTAGGTGGTTGGTTTTGCGGTAACCTGGCTTCCCATCCTTACTTCACTAGATAAAAAGGGAGCATAGAAATGACATCTGAAAGTCACTTGCCAATCGTCAACTCTTCCATGGAAGACCTAAATCCGGCCATCCCAACATTTGAATCAGCAACAGCTGAAGAAAACAGGACTTTGCATTGCCGCATGCTGGAAATGCGGGACGCATGGTCCAATGATAGGGAACCACCCAGTACCATCCCGGGTTTCCCAGAGATAATTCCCAGGGCATGCGGGACATCCAACATCCCCATAAGCTACCCAGCCACGCCGTTTGGATATCCAACTACGTCGGCTCACTTTGCCGGAAGGCCTTCTAAGGTTCGCCCCCAGACCTTGTTTTCTGGTGTGTCTTCCAACATCTTCACTGCACCACCAATCTCTGCCACGGCTCCACCAACTATCTCTCGGCCAAGTTTCAAGCCGCCAGCATTCACATTCCAAACACAGTACGTCCATCTAGATACCACTCATATTACTCCTAATGCATACCCCCAACAAACTCAGTCTGGGGTCACTTTGGGACAAGATAAGAAAAGTCCCGAGCACGAAGAAATGGCCCGAAAAATGAAGAGTATTGAGCAGAGCCTCAAGAATATACAGGAGCTGAGCAGGCAGAAAAGCGTCTCCTATGCAGATTTGTGCATGTTCCCACATGTCCACTTGCCTCTTGGGTTTAAAACCCCCAAGTTCCAAAAATATGACGGACATGGGGACCCCATAGCTCATCTGAAAAGGTACTGTAACCAGCTCCGGGGAGCAGGTGGGAAAGAGGAACTTCTCATGGCATATTTTGGAGAAAGCTTGACGGGAATTGCATCAGAATGGTACATGGACCAGGATATATCCCGCTGGCACATATGGGATGACCTGGCACGGGACTTTGTCTGGGAATTCCAATACAATGTGGACATCGCTCCCGATAGGAACTCACTATCCAATCTCAAAAAGAAACCCTCAGAGAGTTTCAGAGAGTATGCCATCAAATGGCACGAGCAGGCCTCCAGGGTCAAACCTCCGATGGATGAGGATGAAATGGTCAGTGTCTTTCTACAAGCACAGGAAGCTGATTACTTCCAAAATATGATGTCCTCCATGGGCAAACCATTTGCGGAAGCAATCAAAATTGGAGAAATGGTGGAGAATGGTCTAAAAACTAGTCGTATCTTGAGCCAACCTGCCATAAGATCAACCTCTCAGGCCATCCAAAGCGGATCCGAGAGTGCAGCCAACAGAAAAAATAAAGAAGAAGGGGCCATGATGGTTTCCGATGTTAGGAAGCCTCGACAATACCCACGTACATTTCCCAAAGCTTCCCAACATTACTATCCTCACCAAGACGCAGATTATGCTACGCCCCCTCTTCCCTATGCGGTAATGAACACTCAAACACATCCTAGGCCACAACAACAATATAATCAGAATAGAGCTCCACCTCCGAGAAACAACCATCCTTCCCCAGCTCCATATAATCCACGCCCTCCCCAAAACTACCCGTACAACACCTACCCCTGGGAACCACCAAGGAGACCCAACTTCACTCCTATCGGGGAGCCGTATTCAAACATCTTCCCAAACTTAGTCCAGATGAGGCTTCTACAACCCGTACCTCCGACCAGGCAAAACCCAGCATCATCATCATACAAGCTGGGAATAAATTGTGCTTATCATTCCGGAGCAGGGGGGCATGGCACGGAGGAGTGTTGGACCCTCAAAAGAGCCGTGGAAAGCCTTATAGAACAAAAGAAAGTGGTGTTAAGGTACGAAGAATCTCCCAATGTGACGAACAATCCACTGCCCACTCACAATCATGGGCCCGTCATCGGCATGATTTGCGAGGACCAGGATTTTGATCCTGCTCTAAAGTCCATCATCGCCATCATAGATGTGGAAAGAAAGCCCAAGGTGGCACGCAAACTAGTCAAGGAGATGAAGAAGAGTAACCCCGTCCCCCAGGTCACGGAGAAGGATGAGATTGAAACAAATAGGGGACCCTCTAAAGACACTGTCCTTTACATCCCCTAGGCACCCAGGAAGGAACAAAGTGTGTTGATCCCTCCCAGAAGGTTACAGTTCAACAAGGCAATAATGAACGGCCCAAAAATGTACGTGCCGAAAGGGACGTATGTGGCACGGGGGCAAATAATTTCATCAAGATTGAATGAGCCCGTGGTTATTAGCTGCGCGTCGCAAACTCCCATGAAGAATACTACTTCCGTCCCTTGGAATTACCATATGACGGTGGTGACGTACAACAGGAAAGAAATTACTGGGGAAACAGGCGATATAAACTCATCAAAGAAGTACCTCGACCAGGAAGAATTGAAAAAAAGCAAGCTGAAATGCTTTCCACCTAAAAGGCCGATCAGCACCGGAGAGGCAGAAGAATTCTTCAAGAATATGAAAACTACTGAATACGTCGTAATTGAGGAGCTCAGAAAGTCCCCCACTCAGGTCTCACTTCTATCCTTGCTGGTAAATTCAAACGAACATCAGAAAATCCTGATCAAAACCCTTAACGAAGCATACGTTCCGGCCAACACCACAGTTGAGAAAATAGAAAGAATGGAAAAATGATTTTTTGAAGTCAACCAGATCTCATTTAGCAAGAATGACTTGCCCCCGGAAGGGGCTGCCCACAACAAAGCTCTCCACCTAACTGTTAAATGTGAAGGTTACTATGTGACAAGGATTATGATGGACGGCGGATATGGGGTTGATATTTGCCCTCTCTCGACCCTACAAAGAATGGAGATCGGGACTGAGAGAATCAGGCCCAACAATGTGTGCGCCCGTGCATTCGATGGTATCAAGAGATACACGATCGGGGAGATTGATTTGGTCTTTACAATCGGCACTGTAGATTTTGAAGTGACATTCCAGGTCATGGATATGGATACTTCCTACAATTATCTCCTGGGAAGGCCTTGGATCCATGCAGCAGGGGCAGTGCCATCTACTCTCCACCAGATGGTTAAGTTCGGATATGAAGACTAGGAAATTGTGGTCCATGGAGAGGACGAGCAATCTATTTACAATGACCCATCAGTCCCCTGCCTGGAAGCAAGAGAAGGAAGCGAGTACATAGTCTACCAGGCTTTCGATATTGGGGTGGCGGACCAGCATGAGGAAGGAACCACGTGCCCTCAACCCTTCCTATCAAACGCATCAATTATGGTCGCTAACGACATGATTAAACATGGGTACACACCTGGAAAAGGGCTTGGGGTGTCCTCGCAAGGCATTAAAGAACCTATCACCTTGCCTACCAATAAAAAGTTCTTTGGCATAGGGTTTCAAGCTACTCCTGAAGATGAACAATAGGCTGACCAACGTAAGAAAAATGGTTGGGTATTGCCTCAGCCTATCCCACACATCATCGCATCATTTGTCAAACCAAAATACGTGGAGGAAGAGGAAGAGGCTTTCACGGCCGAAGAAATCGAAGAAATATGCGGAGCAATGAGACAGGTGTTGTATGAGGCCCATATGGTTCAACCAGGAGAACGCTGCAGCACTGCCGAAGTGCAATATATAGGGCCTGATGCCAAGTTGCAAAACTGGAAGGCTACTCCATTCCCCGTCAGGCGGGAGTCCCGGTAGTTCAGCTTTTGCCATCCTTTCTGCACTATGAGTTATTTCAGGGTGTAACTCAAGTGTTTTTAATTTCTTGCCTTTTAAATTCCGATGTAAACCCTCCTATGTTCAAATTCAATGAAATGAAATCAAAATTTCATCGTCTATTATTCTTTCTGATTCTTGTTTACTTTTCTTATTTTTTTCAGACCTAATAATGCGGCCTTAAAAAATATGACATGCTTGCGGACTTCATGCTCTGATCTTAATACGCCGTCTAACCTCGAAATAATGAATCAAGAACCGGAATATGATGAAGAAGAGTCTTTTAGGGAAATAAATCAAGAATTGGAACAGTTCGAGAATAATCCTAAGCCAAACTTAAACGAAACGGGAACCCGTTAACTTGGGCAATGAAGAAGAGATTCGAGAAACCATGCTAAGCGTCCACATGGATGAAAAGACTAGGGACGCCCTAATTCAACTCCTATTTGAATTCAAAGACGTGTTTGCTTGGTCCTACGACGACATGCCCGGACTAAGTATGGACTTGGTGGTACACAAATTACCAACCTACCCCGGTCATCCACTTGTCCAACAAAAGCAGAGAAAATTTAAAACAGACATGAGTGACAAGATCAAAGAAGAGGTCGCTAAATAACTAAAGACTGGAGTAATCCGAGTGGTCCAATACACCACCTGGCTGGCCAATGTGGTTCCGGTGCCTAAAAAGGACGGAAAGGTCCGAGTATGTGTCGACTACCGAGATCTGAATAAAGAAAGTCCCAAAGATAATTTTCCACTACCAAACATATATATCCTAGTTGACAATTGTGCCAAACATGAGGTACAGTCTTTAGTCGATTGCTATGACGGATATCACCAGGTGTTGATGGATGAGGAGGATGCAGAAAAGACATCCTTCACTACACCCTGGGGAACATACTATTACCGGGTTATACCATTTGGTTTAAAGAACGTTGGGGCAACTTATATGAGGGCCATGACCGCTATATTCCACGACATGATACGTCAGGAGATCGAGGTGTACGTGGATGATGTGATCATTAAATCCAGGACCCAAAGTGACCATGTGCAGCATTTGAGGAAATTCTTCGGACGCCTGTGCAAATATGATTTGAAATTAAACCCAGCCAAATGCTATTTCGGAGTTCCATCCGGAAAATTACTGGGATTTATAGTCAGTCGACGGGGCGTTGAGCTGGACCCCACAAAGATAAAATCTATTCGGGATCTCCCACCCCCAAAAACCAAGAAGGAAGTCATGAGTCTGTTGGGTAGGTTGAATTACATCAGGAGGTTCATCGCTCAGTTGACCTCCACATGCGAGCCTATATTCAAGCTGTTGAAAAAAGATGCAGCCATCAAATGGACAGACGAGTGCCAGGATGCTTTCGACAAGATCAAAGAATATCTGTCAAATCCTCCAGTGTTAGTCCCACCAGAACCGGGGAGACCTCTGTTCCTATACCTGACGGTGCTAGAAATTCCTTTGGGTGTGTTCTTGAGCAACACGATGCAACCGGGAAGAAAGAGCAGGCCATTTATTACTTAAGCAAGAAGTTCACAAGCTACGAGGGCAAGTATTCTCAGTTAGAAAGGACTTGTTGCGCTCTAACTTGGGTTGCTCAGAAGCTCCGACATTATTTATTGGCTTATACCACCTACCTCATCACGAGGCTGGATCCTTTGAAGTACATATTCCAAAAGCCAATTCCCACAGGAAGATTAGCAAAATGGCAAATATTGCTCACAGAATTCGATATTGTCTATGTCACTCGCACAGCTATGAAAGCTCAAGCATTGGCCGATCATTTAGCTGAAAATCCAGTTGATGATGAATACCAACCCTTGAGCACTTATTTTTCGGATGAAGAAATCAACTCCGTTGAAATAATCTTGGAAGGAGCTGACACCTGGAAAATGTTCTTCGATGGAGCAGCCAATGCGAAAGGTATTGGGATAGGGGAGATCTTGATTTCACCCACAGGACAACACTACCCTGCCATGGCCCACCTCCATTTCTTCTGCACAAACAATACTGCTGAATATGAAGCTTGTATAATGGGCATGAACATGGCCATTGACATGGATGTAGAAGAGTTGTTGATCATGGGGATTCTGATTTGATCATTAAGCAGGCTCAGGGAGAGTGGGAAACTCGAGATGTTAAACTCCTTCCCTACAGACAGCATGTGGATGATCTTACTAAGCGATTCAGAGCCGTCGAGTTCAGATATATTCCTCGGTGCCACAATGAGTTAGCCGATGCGCTGGCCACCCTAGCTACAATGTTGCCCTATCCGGGTAATGTTCGCATAGACCCATTGGAGATCCAAATCAAGGAAAGGCATGGTTATTGCAACACGGTCGAAGTAGAACCCGATGTCCAACCATGGTATCATGATATTAAAAGATTTTTGAAGACAAGAGAATATCCAGAGCAGGCCAACGGAGACCAAAAGAGAACCATCCGAAGGCTCGCCAGCAGTTTCTTCCTAAGTGGGGAAGTATTGTATAAAAGGACTCCCGATCTAAATCTGTTAAGATGTGTAGATGCCGAAGAAGCCAAAAGGATCATGAGCGAGGTCAATTCAGGAGTATGTGGTCCCCACATGAATGGGTATGTCCTCGCAAAGAAAATCTTACGGGCTGGATATTATTGGATGACCATGGAGAGAGATTGTTTCAGTTTCATCCGGAAGTGCCATAAGTGTCAAATACATGGCGACTTAATCCATGCACCACCATCAGAATTGCATCCTATGTCGCCACCCTGGCCATTTGTTGCCTGGGGAATGGATGTCATTGGGCCAATCGAGCCAAGGGCCTCAAACGGGCACATATTCATTTTGGTTGCTATCGACTATTTCACAAAATGGGTCAAGGCCGTCACGTTCAAAGCTGTCACTAAGAAAGCGGTGGTGGATTTCGTGCATGCTAATATCATCTATCGTTTTGGTATCCCAAAAACTATCATTACCGACAATGCCGTGAATCTAAATAGTAACTTGATGAGGGAGGTATGTGAACAGTTCCAGATAACACACCGCAACTCGACCCCTTACCGACCCAAAGCCAATGGCACCGTTGAAGCAGCAAACAAAAACATCAAGAAAATTCTCAAGAAAATGATTCAAACATCCAGGCAATGGTATGAAAAGCTGCCTTTTACATTGTTCGGATATCGCACGACCGTGCGCACATCGGTTGGAGCTACCCCTTACCTATTGGTTTATGTAACTGAAACCGTAATACCCGCAGAAGTCGAAATTCCTTCCCTTTGGATTATTTTCGAAGCAGAAATTGAGGAAAATGAGTGAGTCAAGACCCGATTGGAGCAATTAACTCTGATTGATGAGAAGAGAGTGGCCGCAGTGTGACACGGACAATTATACCAGCAAAGAATGGCTCGCGCTTACAACAAGAAAGTGAGACCTAGGAACTTCGAAGTAGGGCAACTCATTTTAAGACGTATCCTCCCGCACCATGAAGAAGTGAAAGGAAAATTCACCCCAAACTAGAAAGGTCCAGACATCATAAGGAAATTGCTATCAAAAGGAGCGTTATACCTGGGGGACATCGAAGGAAATGACCCCAAAACGGCTGTCAATGCAGATGACGTCAAAAGGTACTATGTTTGATCCTCCATATATTTTCAAATGTTCTCCGGTTGGGATGAGGAAGGCTTTCATTCTCACTACCCAAACACCATTAACACTTTTGCAAACCCTTTGAGCCGGTTACTCTTCTTTGATTACCCTTTTTGGAACTCGAAGTTTGTTATTGGAAAACAAAAAAGAAGTGTTGAAAAAAAAAATAAACAAAAAATGATGAAATGAAAAAACAAAAAAAAAATCAAAAAAAAAACAAAAATGGAAACAAAAACAAAAGTTCCCTGAACTATGTTTGACTTGATTCCGAAAGGATACGTAGGCAGCCTCTCCCTGGGGTTCAGTTACACCAAAATAAAAATCCACATTTCCCCAAGAGTTTAAGCTGGGACAAGTGTTAAGATTCGGCGATGTGTCACCTTAAAGGTTCCAAAGTTGTAATTCAACACAAATTCTTTTCACCAAAAACTCTGTTCAAGTCCTTCCGATCAATCGGCAAAGATGTCCAAAATTGGAGGATACAGTTGTTTGGATCCAAATTCAAGCAAATGAGGGAAATTAAAATGAGAGAGTCTCATTGGTGAAAACCCACACGGGCATCGTGAGGCGACGGTAAGCAGAGAAATTAAAAATGAGAGAGTCTTGTTAGTGAAAACTCGCAAAGAGCACTACAAGGTGATGATGAGAAGAGAAATGGGAGAGGTTAGTTGGTGAAAACCCGTAAAGGGCGCCACTGATCGAAAAGGATAGTGGGTCACTGACATGGGCGCAGTCCAGGGCAAGGTTTCTCAATCTCGAGGTAATAGTTGTGATGAATTTCTGAGAGTCGGACGGCTTACACGGATCAGGCGTCCAGTCAAAAGGCATGTCATGTTCATTAAAGTCCGCATGCACTCCAGATAAGTCCTTCCTTCCTTTACCCAAAAGGGATACCTTTCATTTAAACTCATTATCCACTCTGTCATTTATTGTTTCTCAATCCCTTTTGGTCTAACTCTATTCCTGAAATAACACAAAGAAAGGATGGCAAAACTGATTTACAGGATTCTCATTTGACGCGAGCCAACATACAAAGGGCACCAAGCCTCACCAGGGGCATCATGTCGATCCCGACTGGCCGTAGCGGCCGATGCTTCAAACTCAAAACCTTGAAAGGAGAAAATCAAATTGAAGTGCCTATAAAGGCGAATGAAGTTGAAAGATTGAGCCCCGCGTGGCTAACCTTGGCAATGTTTGAAAAGCCGAAATATTCTAAATGACCTAAAGTTACAGTTGGAAGAAAAGTCACAAATGGAAGGCCGATAAAGGCAAAGTAAAGATCGAAAGGTTAAGTCCCACACGACTAACCGTCGCAGCAGAACTTGAGGGGGCCAAAACTCCCCCTGATACTCTGGAAATCCAAAATAAAAAGCAAGTGAAAAGCCTACAAAGGTAAAATAAACTGTTGGGTCCCACGTGACCAATCGCTATGGTGAAGTCTGGGAAGCCAAGGTCCCCCAGAATTAGAGATGAAACCCAATCCCCAGCAAGCAAGCAAGTGATTGAGATCTTCATCAAAAGAACTGAGATCAAGCAGTTGAAAATCAAGGCCGCAAAACCAGCCACCATTTCGAACTAACGAATTGTTCTTTGTTTGAAAAATCTGAAACAGGTGCAACTCGAAAGCAACCGTGCAACAAGCAGGTGCAACCAAAAGAAATTGTGCAAGGAATGGAAGGAGCTCTGCAGCATCGACTTCAAAGAAAGGGAAGTTTCCTCCAAGAAATCTTTTTTCGGCATGCATAAAAATAAAAAATAAAAAATAATAATAATAACAAAAAAAAAAAATCAAAAGAGAGAAGAATTGAAGTTGAAAATAACTTAAAGTAGTATGGGACCCCCGATCCCCAACTACACCTTTTCCCAACATGGGTGTACACGCTCCCTAGTCGATGCTAATTAAGGGTATACATTCCCTAATTGATATTTTTCTTTTCCATTTAAGGGTATACATTCCCTAACTGATGCTTTTCTTTTCCAAATAAGGGTATACATTCCCTAATTGATGTTTTTCTTTTCCAAGTTAAGGGTATACATTCCCTAACTGATGTCTTGCTTTTTCCAATTAAGGGTATACATTCCCTAATTGATGTTTTTATTTTCCAATTAAGAGTATACATTCCCTAATTGAGATTTCTTTTTCTGACGCAGGGTATACACTCTCGTAGTCGATGCCGATCAAGAGTATACACTCCCTGGTTGATGTTTTTCTTTTCCAATCAAGGGTATACACTCCCTGGTTGATGTTTTCTTTTCCAATCAAGGGTATACACTCCCTGATTGATGATTTCTTTTCCAATCAAGGGTATACACTCTCTAGTTGATTTCTTTTTCCGACGCAGGTATACACTCCCGTAGTCGATGCCAATCAAGGGTATACACTCCCTGGCTGATGATTTCTTTTCCAATCAAGGGTATACACTCCCTGGTTGATTTCTTTTCCCGACGCAGGGTATACACTCCCGTTGTCGATGCCAATCAAGGGTATACACTCCCTCGTTGATGATTTCTTTTCCAATCAAAGGTATACACTCCCTGGTTGATGATTTCTTTTCCAATCAAGGGTATACACTCCCTGGTTGATTTCTTTTCCCGACACAGGGTATACACTCCCGTAGTCGATGCCAATCAAGGGTATACACTCACCGGCTGATGATTTCTTTTCCAATCAAGGGTATACACTCCCTGGTTGATGATTTCTTTTCCAATCAAGGGTATACACTCCTTGGTTGATGATTTCTATTCCAATCAAGAATATACACTCCCTGGTTGATGATTTCTTTTCCAATCGAGGGTACACAATCCTAACTGATTTTATTTTGCAACATAGGGCTCCCAACCCCTAGTTGATCTTGCTTTGATATATAGGGTATCCACTCCCTAGTATGCAATAACTCCGGGTGCACCAGTCCCGACTTTTCATTGCTTTCAATAATGAAGTAGCATGGATTTAGTTATAATAACTCACGAAATTTTCCTAGTAAAAACTGGGGCAGAAAATTTCGTTCGTTTGTTTTGATTTTATGCAGATTACATTTCTAGGACATTGGAACTCGAGACGACCAAAAGAAGAAGTTTCGATCCAAAAAATAACAAAACAAAAAGAGGAAAGAGAAGATTGAATCCAAAAGTGCACAAACGGGGAAGATGTGGACTATTCAGGACGAGATTGAAGTCATTCGTCCAGTATATCATGCTTTGATCCGAGGAGCGATAAGACAAAGCCAGCGCCCGCCACTAACAAGCATCAGGATCCAGGTCAGAGTAAGCAAAAGATCAAGACTAAAGACCAAGTCCTAGATAGGAATCTTATAATTTAGCAGCTGATAGGTTTAGTTAGTGCTTCATTTTGTACTTGGGTGTAATAAGGAGATCAGCAGCAGTAACAGCGGCAACCGCAATGAAATCACAGTTACCCTGTAGTCCCAGCTACCAAAACCTCCAGAACTACATTGACCTGATTCCTTTATAGCCAAGGATATGTAGGCAACCTTTGAAGCAGAGTTCAGTCAGACTTTTCAAAAACGCTTCACAATGGAACATATGAATAAGTAAAAGTCGTTTATTGCTGCTCACTTTGTCTTTGCCCGAAAACTCTTCGTGTTTCCGCAAAGAGGGGCAGCTGTGAGAATGTAATTTTTCACCTAAATACTCCTACAAAATTGGATAAAATTAATTAATTTTATAAATTTTGTTGAATTTTAGTGTTATTTGTGATTTTTTTTTTTGCATTGCATAATCACAATTCGCCTCTTAAAATTGTTAAATAATTTAAAGTTGCATAATTATGTTCATCATTATCATCAAGGAATTACAAATTGATAATTAACTGAATTGAATAATAACAAAATACGATCATTTGACATAAGGTAGATTTAATGGTTAATTTCTTAATTGAAGTGTGAAAATTTATTCTTTAAATGATATGAGTGTTAAATTAATTGTTTTACTCTTAATTAATTTATCAATTAATAATTAGACAAAACTAAGTTAGAATTAATCACTACATTTTGTTATTAGGTTTTAGTTTAATTACATTTAATGAATTAATTCAACATAGGCTCAAAATCGGACCTGGGCCAACTTGTCCAGGCCCAAAAAATAATTAACCAGGTCCAGCCCAATTAACCCTAAACCCAGACTACCTAAATGACCCCGTTTTTACCTCTCCCCATCCCAGCCGTTGGATCATTGGCTCACAACTCCACACCCCCTCCACTATAAAATTGTCCAAACGCTCACCCCCCTCCCTCATTCCATCCAAAGCCTAACCCCCCAAACCCTAGAGCCGCCTCCCCTCCCCTTCGTCTCTCTTTCTTCTGTCTCGACCAAACCATAGCCGCCCTACGGTTCCGCCGCCCGGAAATAGCCTTCCGGCGGCGGATCACCTCCAAACCACCCCAAACTTTCACCCTATGACCCTATCCTCACCCTTAACCCCATCCCACCATCAGTTTCCTCAAAAACTCACCCAAAATCGACCGATTTCAGATCTGGAAAAAAAAAAAGAAAAAAAAAACCTAAAACCTATGTTCTGGGCGATTTCAAACGTACTTTTGGCTCAAACCCACATGAGTCGATTGCTCTTGACAAGAGAAATCGATTCATGTTAGTTTGAGTCATTTTCAAACCCCGCCGAAATCCGGCCAAGGTTCGACATCCTCCCATTTTCCGGCCACACATTATTCTACGAGTTTGCTTCTTCTTTCTTTACCTTTTTTTATGAAATATCAAAACGAAAACAATGTTAAATCCTGTTCTCTTTAATTTCTATTTATGTTAGGTTGTTTTTATTATTTCGAGTATTTGTGTTTTCTCCTTGTTCTTTATTTGGATTATATGTTATTTTCTGTATTTAAACCTAAACTGTTTTTGTTGATTTACCATTGGTTGCATTAATTTATTCTGTCCATAAACTCTTCTTCTCTTTGTTGTCTTGGTACGCCATTGACACATGAAACCATGCTAGGTATTGTAGTTCTGTTTTGTCTCCTTTTCCTTAATGATCTGCCTCTAATGGTTTGCTAAAAGAAAAACTAGGTTAATCCTGTTTCTATTAACTTCTGATTTATATTAGCTTATTATGTTATTAAATTGTTATATCAAGGTCAAAGGAACTGAACTTGTTATAACTGTTCTTAGTCGATTCAATTTGTTCTATTGGTGTCATCTTGAATTAACAAACATATCTTTTAGATATCAGAATGATCGGCCAAGTTTGAATTTTTCTTTATGATAAAACAAGATTATGTCCCTTTTTGTGTGATTAGGTTAGGGTCATTTTATGGTTTGAATTGTCTCTATGATTCCATGATTATTTTTGCTTAGACTATCTGTTGTGTTCTCTGCTTTCTCTTGATTCATAATTAGTGAGTAGATAGTCGTTTGAACGCACTGTTTCTCAAGCATAATTGACTTTGATTAGTTAATTGATTAAGAAACTAGTTAATCCTATGCCTCAAGTCTAACCTAATTAACAGCGGTTTGTAAAAGGATACCTGTTAATAATACCAACCTGGGCTATTGACACCCTGAATAACCAGCCAAGTCCTAGGTACTAATTAAGATAATTAACTAGGTTTGGTCAATTAACGCAAGTCAACTAACCTAAGTAAGAGAATCAAGATGATTAGTCTTAATTACACTAAGATCTAGCTAATTTATCATTACCCCAAAATTACAATAAACTACACTCGGGAGTGGAAACTCATGCCCCCGACCCTTAACTCTAAATAACTAATAAAAAATACACATAGCAATCACGGGTGCATTTCATGTGATGTTTTTCCATGTGCTAAAAAACAACAAGTGTACGCCATCGTAACTTGTCCAAGATAAATCCATAAACATCCTAATCGATCTTAAAACTAAAACGCTCTTTCAAAAATAGAAAACTCGAACATCGCCACAAATGGGCATTATAAAACCGTCACGACCATAGTCTTGACTATGTAATCTACACGCGGGTGCGACAACTCATGTCCCCGTCTTCAACTTCAAACTATAATAAAAATCACATGTTGTAATTATGAGTGCATTTTATGTGGCGTAATTATAATGTGTCCAAAAACAAATAAGTGCACGACATCAGGACTTATTTCAAGATAAATCCATAAATATTAAAAACAGTCTTTAAAAAGTGAAAAAAAAGCTAAAAAGAACAAAAGGTTTAAAATATGTAAATAATAAGGCCAAATATTAATAGTTAAGCGACCGTGCTAGAACCACGGAATTCGGGAGTGCCTAACACCTTCTCCCGGGTTAACAGAATTCCTTATTCGGATTTCTAGTTCGCAGACAATTTAAAACAGAGTCAAAATTTCCTCGGTTTCGGATTTTAAAATAAAACGGTGTCCCGGAGCATCGTCAAAAATTCGGGTGGCGACTCTTAAAACTAAAATAAATCCCAAATTCGAATAATGTCACTTTAATTGGAAAAACTCCCTTATTACCCTTTCATTAATCTGGGGTAGTGAAAAAAGGAGGTGTGACACCAAACGTGCTCTACATCCAGAACCTTAAAAAGAAGCCCACGAAACTCTTCGCGAGTATGCCGCTCGCTGGAGAACTGAAGTAGCCAAGGTCAGGCCTGTCGTAGAGGAAGAACAAATTAACAAATTCTTCGTCCGGGCACAGGACCCGTAGTATTATGAGAGGCTAATGGTGATTGAAAACCACAAATTCTCTGACATCATCAAGCTGGGTGAGAGAATTGAAGAAGGTATCAAGAGTGGAATGGTCACTAACTTTGAGGCACTACATGCCACAAACAAAGCCTTGCAGTCTGGTGGTATATCCAAGAAGAAAGATGCAAGAATGATAATGGTTGCACAGGGACCCGAATCCCCGTTGGTATACCGAACTTCCCCACTCACCTATCAAGCATCCTCGCCCACCTATCAGTCAGCACCTCCACCAACATATCATCCATCTCCACCGTCTACATATCATCCTACTTCCCCCAGATATTCCCAACCAGTTCCTGTTTATCATACCTACAACTCTCAGCCATATCACTTCCAATCACCCCCTGCTCGCCAAAATTTCCCGAGACCTCGACCCAACTTTGATCGCAAACCTCCTAAACAATACACAGCTGTTGCTGAACCTATCGAACAGCTGTATGAAAGATTAAAAGCTACTGGTTATGTCACTCCTATCCCTGCTATAACCCCTGAAAATCCATCCCAATAGGTCAATCCAAACAAGACCTTTGCATACCATTCCCGCATGAAGGGACATACAATTGATGAATGTCGCTCATTGAAGGATAAGATCCAGTCTATGATTGATAACAAGGTCATCCAAGCAAAGGAAGATGCTCCCAATGTTCGCAACAATCCGCTTCTGGACCATAGGGGTGTCAACATGATAGAGATAGAAGAAGATTGGGACCCAGAGGGGTCTATCGTGTTAATTACAGAAGGTGATGACCCAAAGAAGCCAGCAGTCACTCTTAATCCCATCATAGTCTAGATTCAGCCATCCAGAGACGTCGAGGTAACTGCGTCACTCCCATTCAAGTTTGAAACAGCACCACCTGCAAACACACATTTGTCGTTCGAGGTTGAAGTTATGCCGTCTGCTAAGGCACCCATTCCATTCGAAGTGAAAGGAGTTGCACCAATCATAGTGACAGTGTCAACCACGCCACCTTTCAATGACAAGGATGTACCTTGGGATTACACGGCTGAAGCAAGAAGAAAAGGTAAAGTCAAGATAGAAGAAGTTGGTGCTACACAGGGGATGACAAGGACCGCCAGGGTCTTTAGACCTGAACACTTGGTAGAGTCTAGAAAGAATGCTTCCAACAGGCCACCCGTCATTAACACAAGCCCAGATGATCATTAGAGGAAGGTGCAGGCCAGGGAATACTCAGTCATCAATCAGCTGAACAAAACTCCAGCCCAGATATCCATTCTGTCATTGCTGCAAAATTAAGAGACAAATAGGAATGCTTTGATGAAAGTGTTGAATGAAGTATATGTGCCAAATAACACAACTAGTGGAGAAGTGGCCAATATGGTAGGTCAAGTACTGGAGAGTCACAAGATCACTTTCCACAAGGACGAGCTGCCTCTTAAAGGCCTAAGTTATAACAAAGCACTGCACATCACTGTGCAATGTGAGGACTACTTCATCACCAAGATTCTGATCGACAAGGGATCCAGCCTCAACATCTGTCCGTTGACAACACTCAAGAAATTGGGCAAGGGGTTGTACGAGATCAAAGAAGGATCTATGAATGTAAAGGCTTTCGACGGTTTTCAGAGGTCTACCATTGGTGAAATCAGTCTTTGCCTGCAGATGGGACCTACATAGTTCGAGGTTTAATTTCAGGTGATAGACATATCGGCATCATATAACCTGTTATTTGGGCGTCCATGGATACATGTCGCTAGGGCTGTGGCATCAACATTGCATCAGGCAGTGAAATTTGAATGGAACCACCAGGAAGTAATCATCCACGGAGATGGAAGAAATCCTATCTATAGTCGCTATACCATCCCGGTGATTGAAGTTAGAAGAAGGCTGGGTGGAGAAACCTACCACCACATTGAACGGATCAATGCAGTAGACAAAGACAAATTGTGGGACAGTAAGATCGAGAGCATACTGAATTGGAGTGGATACGAGCCTGGCAGAGGACTCGGTAAGAATCTTTAGGGGATTTCCAAACCAATACAGCTAAAGCACCATGGCACCACTTTTGGGCTGGGATACAAATACACTTGCCAGGAGTACGAAGACTGGTCGCCACCATGGCGTGGTCCATACTATCCATTGGAACAACCTATACCACATTTGCAGCAGACTTTCTAGCAAGCTGATATCATATGGGGGTCAGAAGAAGAAGAAACTCTAGCAGCTTTGAAGAATTTATTCCTGGAAGATGAAGGTATGGACTGTTGTGTTATTGTTGAGGAGGAGGAAGAGGAAGGCCCTAACGTCCAAGCTGTGAGTAAGGGATCGTTTCTGAAGAATTGGACTGTCAAACCATCCAAGGCCCGATGAGTCCCGGGGTAGCAAGTCTGAACAAGCATTGTTTATTTTATTTTTGCTAATAATTTCCTTTGCACCTTTTCTATTTTTACATTTTCCAATAAAATCTCCAATGTTCTAAAACATTCGAAAATCACTTTTACGAATCTATATTTATTTATTACCACTTCTCTCATTATTTTATCTATACAGCATTACTATTTCCTGTCTTGATGAACCAATAACTGTGACATGCAATGAGACAACGCAACAAAAGGATAGTGATTTAGAAGAAGAGGATGTCATACCCGATGAAATTATCAGAGGATTTTGAAAACAAGCCTAAGTCCAATCTGGACGAAACCGAGATAATCAACCTGGGAGATTCAGAAACTGTCAAAGAAACTCACATCAGCATTCATTTATCGCCATCAGAGAAGGAGGAATACACCTAATTCTTGAAATAATATGAAGACATATTTTCATGGTCGTACGATGACATGACTGGTCTAAGTAAGTCCATTCTGGCTCACAAGCTGCCGACCAATCCAATGTGCCCGTCGGTAAAGCAAAAGCTCAGAAAGTTCAATCCTGATAAGAGTCTGAAAATCAAAGAGGAAGTTACCAAGCAAATCAACGCCAAGGTTCTCAGGGTAGTTGAATATCCGACATGGTTAGCCAACACCGTGTCACTGCCCAAGAAAGATGGAAAGGTCAGGGTTTGTGTTGACTACCGGGATCTCAAATGGGCCAGTCCAAAGGATGATTTTCCCCTTCCAAACATACACATCCTGATTGAAAACTGTGCAAAGCATGAACTTCAATCATTGGTGGATTGTTTTGCCGGATACCATCAGATTTGGATGGACGAGGAAGATGCTGAGGAAACGGCTTTCATCACTCCGTGGGGAGTCTACTGTTATAAGATGATGCCATTCGCCTTAAAGAATGTTGGGGCCACCTATATGAGAGCTATGCCACTATTTTCCATGACATGATACACCAAGAAATAGAGGTGTATGTGGATGACATCATCATCAAGTCCAAAAGATCCACCGACCATACAACAGATTTGAGAAAGTTCTTCGACAGGCTGCGAAAGTACAACTTGAAATTAAACCCAGGAAAGTGTGCGTTCGGGGTTCTTGCTGGGAAGTTGCTTGGGTTCATCATCAGCCGCCGAGGGATAGAATTGGATTCATCAAAGTTCAAATCCATCCAAGAGTTACCACCGCCAAAGAACAAGAAAGATGTGATGAGTTTCCTGGGACACCTTAACTACATCAGCCATTTCATAGCCCAGTCCACGATTATATGTGAACCAATCTTCAAGATGCTAAAGAAAGATGCTGCGACCAAATGGACTGAGGATTGTCAGAAAGCTTTCGACAGAATCAAGGAATACTTGTCAACGCCACCAGTTTTGGTCCCGCCAGAGCCAGGTAGACCCTTGCTACTCTACCTTGCGGTATTAGATGAAGCTTTTGGCTGCGTTCTGTGGCAGCATGACGAGATAGGAAGAAAGGAACATGCTATATAGTACCTGAGTAAGAAGTTCACTCCATATGAGGCACGGTATTCTCTACTGGAACGTACCTGCTGTGCTCTGACCTGGGTAGCCCAGAAGATGAGGCATTACTTCTGTGCCTACATAACATATCTCATATCAAGGATGGATCCCTTGAAGTATATCTTTCAGAAGCCCATGCCCACTGGCAATCTGGCCAAATGGCAAATCCTGTTGAATGAGTTCGACATTGTCTATGTGACTCAGAAAGTGGTCAAGGGGCAAGCATTGGCAGATCATTTTGTCGAGAATTCTGTGGGAGGATAATACGAACCCCTGAAAATGCATTTTTCCGATAAAGAAGTGTCATTCATTGGAGAAGACATTTCAGAATCCTATGACGGTTGAAGAATGTTCTTCGACGGAGCAGCCAATTTCAAAGGAGTCAGCATTGGAGCTATCCTGATATTGGAAACAGGTCAACATTACCCGATATCTGCCAAACTCAGATTTCCCTGCACCAACAATATGGCAGAATATGAAGCCTGCATCTTAGGGCTCAATATGGTCGTTGACATGAATATCCAGGAGTTGTTAGTAATTGGTGACTCAGACCTGCTAATACACCAAGTACAATGAGAATGGGCTACCAAGAATTCCAAGATACTATTGTATCTACACCATGTGCAGGAATTGAAAAAGAGGTTCACGAAGACAGAATTTTGGCACGTCCCCAGAATTCAGAACGAGTTTGCCGATGCATTGGTCACTCTATCATCCATGATACAACACCCAGATAAGAACTTCATTGATCCTATTCCAGTAAAAATCCATAGTCAACCAGCATATTGTTCCCACATTGAAGAAGAAGCAGACGGAAGATCATGGTTCCCCGATATCAGGGAATACTTGTCAAAGGGAGAGTACCCGGAGCTTGAAAATCACACTTAGAAACGCACGCTCCGGAGATTGTCCAACAGTTTATTTCTCAGTGGAGGAAACCTACACAGGAGTACTCCCGACTTGGGATTATTAAGATGTGTCGATGCAAAGGAAGCTTCCAGACTACTTGAAGAGATACATGTTGGGACCTGCGGCCCACATATGAATGTTTTTGTCTTGGAAAAGAAAATACTCAGAGTCGGTTACTTCTGGATGACCATGGAAACGGACTACATCCAGTATGCTCGAAATGCTACCGATGTCAGGTACATGCTGATATGATAAAGGTACCCCCAAACGAGATCAACGCAACAAGCTCGCCTTGGCTGTTTGCTACCTGGGGAATGGACGTCATTGGACCGATAGAGCCTACCGCCTCAAATAGACACAGATTCATCTTCGTAGCTATTGATTATTTCACCAAGTGGGTCGAAGCAGTGACTAAGAAAGTCGTGGAAGACTTTGTCCGCGACCGTATCATATATCGGTTCGGGGTTCCAGAGTCAATCATTACCGACAACGGCTCCAATCTCAACAGTGATCTGATGAAATCCATGTGCGAGACTTTCAAAATCAAGCATAAGAATTCCACATCCTATAGACCTCAGATGAATGGAGCTGTAGAAGCCTCCAACAAGAACATCAAGAAGATATTGAGAAAGATGATAGGAAAACACAGACAATGGCACGAAAAGCTATCATTTTCCTTACTAGGATAGTGCACCACAGTCAACACATCAACTGCGGCAACTCCTTATTTACTAGTTTATGGTACGGAAGCTGTTATTCCTGCCGAAGTGGAGATCCCTTCCTTAAGAATCATAGAAGAAGCTGAGCTCAACGACGCAGAATGGATAAAAGGCCGGTACAAGCAATTGGCCCTCATAGATGGGAAAAGGATGAATGCAATATGTCACGAACAGCTTTATCAAAGCAGAATGACCAGAGCTTTCAACAAAAGAGTCAAACCAAGACAGTCACCAGGGCAGCTGGTGTTAAAGAAGATCTTTCCACATCAAGATGAAGGCAAAGGTAAATTCTCTCACAACTGGAAAGGTCCATACATGGTTCACCGAGTATTGACATGAGGAGCTCTTATACTTGCAGAAATGGATGGAGAAGTTTGGCCAAAGCCGATCAATTCAGATGCAGTCAAACGCTACTAAGTGTAATTCTTTATGATGTAAACTGAACTACGCCTGACCTGATTCCCTTTTAAGAGGGGATACGTAGGCAGCCCTATGGGTTCAGTCATAATTAAATAAAAATCTCATCCCCCCCCCCCCACGCAATTGGAAACTGGGGCAGAATTTTGAGAAGGACCCTCAAAATTCTGAAGCAAGTTCAGCCGATCACAGCATGTACAACGGTCAGAATCATCAACCATCTAACTGGGGCAGAATTTTAAGGAGGACCCTCAAAATTCCGTAGCATGAGTGGTTGCAATGTCTTGAACCATGTCACGGTCGTCGGTTCATCTAAATTTCTCAAAATATAATTTTACTATGTCTTTATAAAATCATGCACGTTTTCAAAATATAGATCTGTTTAGCAAACACTACCCAATGACATAAACAGGATCATCAGACCAAACAGAACGAAGCAAGCAAAGCCAGCAGGGATATGAACCAACCTTCCCTATCCACAGAACTCGCGATTTTTCTTTGGATGCAGGAATTAAGAACAAACAGGTTTTGAAGTCACAAACTTCAACACAGTCGCAAAAGAAAAGTTTACTATCATCACAAAAGAACGAACATGCTCCATAGTCACAGTTCTCACAACAATCTCAATACCACAACCTATTACCAGCTAAGAAATCCTACTAGCATTCGCTATTTGTTCCTTTGCATAGGCCAAGCCCTGCCTTCATCTTGCACGGGACTAAGCTCTGTCCCACATTTTTCATGAGGTTAAGCTCTACCTCTATTTTCATAAGGCTAGTCATCTGCCTTCCGTCTGCATAAGGCTAAGCTCTGCCTTCCGTCTGCATGAGACTAAGCTCTGTCTCCATTTTGCACAAGGCTAATCTCTGCCTCTGTCTGCACAAGGCTAAGCTCTACCTTCCATTTGCATAAGGCTAATATTCTGTCTTCCATTTGCATAAAGTCTAATCCTCTGCCTTCTCTTGCATAAGTCTAATCTCTGTCTTCCATTTTGCATAAGGCTAACCGCTACCTTCCTATCTGCATGAGGCTAAGCTCCCCCTCCAATTTAATTTTTCACCGAGACTAAGCGCTGTCTCTCAAGAATTATCTACTTCGCTTCTCTTTCGGTCTAAGCTCTGCCCTTCAATTCGCAAGACTAAGCTTTGTCTTGTCAGCATTATATTATTGAATATCATGGGCTGAATTTTCGCCAACCTATCCAAAGGCGTCATAGTCTAACGGCATCATACTCATAGCCGAAAGACACCATGTCATGGCCTGAGGATCTCTATCAATTTGCATATCATTATTCAAAGGCATCATAGTTTGGAGGCACCATCTGCATGGCCTGAGAACATCATTTCATAGTCTACGAATCTCTCATCAAGCCATTCATGGCCCAGGACATCATGGTCTAAGGACATCATCCCTAACCGTCCAAAGACAACTTTCATATTCCAACGGGAACCTGCATCATGTTTAAATTTATGCATAGTATACGCTTGTATTGCTTTTATTTACAGGTAACCCGGCAAGCAACGTCTATCCCAGCAGGAGCAATCCTGCTCCAGTTCTCCCAACTATATCAAACCCGATATCCCGCAAGCCGTTCATTCGCTCATCCCTAGATGTTGCATCCGTTCTTGTGATAACTTCATCGGTATACTTTGTCGATTAATCCGGAACTACATACGGCCTGATTCCTGTAAAACCAGGGATGTGTAGGCAGCTCAGAAGCCGGAGCGCGGCCTAAACCTCTCTAATTATTTCGCTCGGTCAAAATTGGCCATCTATCTTTACCCGACAACCTTTCATCCTTTTCGAGTAAAGAGGGTCAGTTGTTGCTACCCCATTTTTCCCAAAATATTTTTAAAATTACATATGTACCTTCAAAATCATGTATTAACAATGATTAGTATTTTTCCTATATCGTCTAATTTATCTAGCATTTTACTTCCAATAAATAATAACAAAATCGCATCACAAATAATTTCAAAAGAATTTCTTGATTTAATTTATTGTTTATGGCCCTATTTAAACAAAATTATTTCATAATTAGCCAAAATGGTATCTTTTGGCCATAATTGCAATAACTTTGCAATTATAGCCCAAGTATATAATTTTATACTATTTTTTGACCGGAAATTAATCATTTGTACTTTTAAATATTAAATAATTATTTTAAATTATTTTCTATGCATGAAATTCAATTTTTACAATTATTAGCTATTTTACAAATTATTTTAATTAATTCGAATTGGGTATTTAACAAATAGCCACTTTCATTTTAATTCTTGCCTAAACTAAACCAGCCCGAAACCCAATTAAATTAGCCCAAATACCCCAAGCCCAATCCACTATCCTACCCGACCCAATTCCCATTTAATCTGGACCGTTGATCCTTTCTGATCAATGGAGCAGATTCAATCTTACCTTAATTAACCCTAAAGACCTACCCCCTCCCTTTCCCTCATTCTCTCTTCCTCTCCGCCGTTACATCCTCTCATCTCTCTCAAAACTCTCTCTGCTAAACCTACTCACCAGTTATTGGCTTGCCGGTAACTATGGTGGTTTCACCACCATCCCCAGCCCCATGGCTCCCTCACATGCCAAATTATTGCTACCCTAAGGTCCTCAAGAGAACCAGAGGCGGTTCAACTCACCCCATGGCCTTTTCATGCCGTTATCAGGCCACCCTTGGCCTGTCCGAGTAAGTTCCTTCCATCTCCAGCTAAAACTTATGGTTTCTAAGCCGATTCTCTCATTTCTGGGTTATCTATCTCTGAAACCCTATTTTCAACTCTTGACTTCTTAGATCTGAGTATATCCTGAGTTATTTTGTTGTTTTCCTTAATGATTTCTTCGGTTTTTGCTAAAACGCCTCTTCGTCTTCAAACTAGGGTTTCTTGAACCCTTTTCAAAAATGATTCTTCTTCTGATTTAAGTGTTATTCTATTATTTTCAGTATGTTTAAGCGTCTATTTAAGTTTTTCCCCTTTTTGTCTGACTTATTATGTCAAAACCCTAAGTTTCTTGGTCTTAATCATGGGTTCTGAGTCTGTTCTTGCTTATTTGTTCATTTGATTCATTTGCATGTCTGTTATTTATGAATTCGTTCAGAGTTTCTGTGATTTTACCTTATTAGGGTTTCTGATTGTTGCTTCTTCCACCTATATCATGTCTATTCTGTTAAGTCATGCTATGTTCTATGTGAATCCCTAATTTTATGTGATTTTCACCTTATTTGGCTTATTAGGGTTTCTGATTTTGCCTATTCCTGCCTATTATGTGTTTATCTCGCTTATTCTCAGAAGTTTGTGTTCATCAGTACTATGTTCCAGTTTGGATCCCTGATTCTATGATTTTTACTTTACCGTGCCTATTAGGGTTCTGATTCTTGCCTTTGTCCTACCTATTATGTGTTTATTCCATGCAATTTGTGTTCATTCCCCTTAATCAATACTACTCATGTTTGAATCCCTAATTCGCTGTGATTGATACCCTCAATTCTCTATTGATTTCAACCTCTAAAATATTTTCTTGCCTTATTTTATGTGCGATTATGCTGTCACTTGATTTTTTTAAGTACATTCCTTAATTAGATTTTCTGAACCTAGCCTCTATTACATGTCTTATACTTCTATGTGCTGATATTGTTTCCTTATGTGTTATATTCTCATCACATATGGTACCCTACCTTATTTATTACATGTCTATTACCGTTTGAAGTTAACTCCTTAATTGAAGAGAGTACTTACATTGATTTTATGCTGATTTATTCTAATTCCCCAATCACTGCATGAATTTGATTTTTACCTTATTCTCTACCTAGTTTCAAACTATATATACATTGCTCTTTCATTCACTCAACACACGAGCACATTGATTCAAAAAGCTCTCTCTCTCTCTCTCTCTCTCACACTCAAAGCCTTCTACTCTCTTTTTGTGTTACTTACTATTATTCTGAGTTAGCCGGCTGCAAGCCAAGGCTAACTATTGTTCTCTCATGTCCCTTCACTTTTGTGTTTACTGTCTTCTTTACTGGTATGTTCTGATTTCAATTCAAGTCCCAAACCAATATGTTTCTTTTACTACTTCAGTTTATCATGTTTCTAATATGTTTCTACCTGTGGTTTTGTTATTCATCATGCAACTAATATGTCTACTTTATTGCTTTATCAGCATGCTTCTAAATATGTGCAACCCCTTTATATCAGCCTGCTTATGAACCCCCTTTGTAGTATACCTCAATGTGACTCTTCCTTACTTATGTTTTCCCTGATTTCTATCATGAACCTTTTTGTGCAAAGCAGTTAGCTATCCTAAGTTGTCTGATCCTGTGTTGGTTCTGAGATTCATGATATGCTGATTCCTTAAACCCCTATAAGAATTTTCATGCTCTTGAAACTATGTGTGCACTACATGTGCTCTATGTGTCCCCAATCCCCATCACCCCTATGTGTAGGTTTGTTCTTCCTGTTTTGGTTGTGTGTTCTTTAAGTATTGTTGAGTTTGGTTTTGGCTCTATGTTTGATCTGATGTTGTTTAATTATATAACTCTCTCTTTTCAAAAGTTGTTTTACTGAATGACACCCTCTTTTATTTCACAAAATTGTTTCAAGCAAGTCTCTTTTAACATTGTTTTCTTACTAAAACCTTTTCAAAACTATATCAAGCACTCTCACTCTACTCTTAGGTCCTTAAGTTCTGCCCCTCTAATGTGTGACTGCTTAGGGATCACTATGAGATCCCTCTGAACTCTAATGCATTAGACTTGGCTCTTCCACACTGCACTTACTCAATTATGGTTGTGAAATCTGGGTGTGAGCACTTCTCGGGATCCCTTGAGGTCCTTAGGGAACTCTGACACACCCGGATATGAGAAAGGCTATGAAACATTTGGTCATTTGAGGTTCTGAGAATCTGGGCCCGTTTTCAAGCTCCCTATAGTGTAACTTCTTATTTTTCTTTATCTATTTATGTGATTCATTCACATTGGTTTGTAATAATTATTGTAAACAAATATTGGGGATTGATAGTGAAAAGGGGAGGGTAGCCATGTCTGTTGTCGATATCAATGGGGTACAAACCATGCCTTAGGCTTACATTTCTATGTGCGCATTAGAATTCATGTTTAGGACCAATACATTTTAAGCATGTCATGCATTAGATATCATGTTCTTAGGTTTACTGTTTCAGCATCTCAGTTGAAATTATTTTCATCACTTAGAAATCCTGCTTCTAGGCTAAATAACAACATTAACATGAAAATTATTGCTACTGCATATTCTGAAATCATGTTGTAACTTTCTGTGCATCTAGAAATCATGTTTTTTAGGGATTTTGCATATAAATCATTCTGCATCTTATAATGTTCATACTAGATACCCTGTTTTAGGATCTCACTAAGTCACACCTAACTAAACTACTGATGCATGAAAAAAGGAACATAAGGCAGTCTCACATATGATTATCCTGTGTTAGTAAAACTGGCAATAACCCATGTGTCTTTTCAACACTTAGAACAGAATGATTTAGGTAAAACAACTTCTAAACTGTTTTAATAATTCTGGTAACTATTGTGCATTCCCCCACGCCTAGGCAAGCCTTAGGTAACCAACCTTTATAAAACTGGAAAACTGTTGCTTTTGTGTTTACTGCCTAATGGTTAACAGGCTTAAAATCAGTGGGCAAACTGGTTAGGGCCCCTGCTTCTAGGTTTATAAAATAAAACGGCATATCTTTTGTGTTTTGATATTCACTTAGACATCATGTTTTAGGATCTTGTCTAATAATACTGCTCTTATTTATGTTTGAGTTGTGCTGTTTACGTGCGTTATCTGTGGAGGTAAATCTAAGCCTCTTAATTGTTTTTCCCGCCTTTATCTGTTCAAGTCCTATATGTTCTTGCCTGTCGCCTAGTATTTTCTCCTTTCAACCTTAGGGGTCTTTTTAGGACTGCCTTTAAGTAGAGTTCCTAATCTCCTCCAGGACCATTAAGAAGGGACGGGTAAAAGCACGCATAGAGGTCGTTAAATAAACTCGCTTAATAACCACTAAGGGGTGGGAAATGGTAGACATGGATATGATAGCTGGTGCGCTAATGCCACGTGTAGCCCCTCTTCTGAGGAGTGATTACCGGGCATTGTGCTGATGTGATCCTATCGGATAAACAACCAGGACACCCTATCCCTTACATATGTGTGTTTAGATCATAACTATATCAAAACCTTATATGTGTGCCTAGACTCTAAATCTTTTAATCTTTAGCACATATGTGTGCTTAGACTGCGAATCTTCTCAAAAACCTTTATTTGTTTACCTTTGTGCTTTTATTGCTTATGTGCTACCTGTTTTAAAGTTCACAAAGCTTGTTTGGTCAGGAACCACAGTTGTGGACTTCGAGGGGTGCCTAACACCTTCCCCTTGAAGTAATTTCAAGCCCTTACCCTATCTCTGGTTATCCAATCTGTGTTTGTAAATGACCCTTAGTAGGTGCCCTAATGCACCTTAATTTGTTAGGTGGCGAGTCTTCAATTCCTTACCCCTTTCCCAAAAGGAAATGAGTTGTCCCAATAATGTCGAATACCCTGACCGATCCTAAAAGAGAGGGGGAAGAGAGGGGGGCACGACAGTATTCAGTTTTAAATTGTTCTATTATGTTTAAGTAATTTTAAAAGGAAATGGTTGGTAAACTTCTAGCATCGGCTTGCCTAGCAAGTATTGTGTTAGGCGCCATCACGATCCGGTGGTTTGGGAATTTTGGTAGTGACAAGTTGGTATCAGAGCACTAGGTTGCATAGGTCTCACAATTCACGAACAAGCTTGATAGAGTCTGAGGGATCGGTACAGTGGCGTCTGTACTTATATCACAGAGGATATGAAGTTAAGAACAAACTTAGTTGTTATTTATATTCTATCATGCGATTCTTAGTATCTCAAATAGTGATTGAACTCTTCTACTCTCTCGCAGATGGCAAGAACACATGTTTCTTCTTCCGCTAACCAACAATCCGGTCTTCCAGCAGCAGCAACTCCTATTAGGGGCAAAGGCCGAGGCCACGTCAGAGGCCGAGGCAGGGGCATGAATCAGCCCGTTGCTCATACTGCTGCCCCAGCTGCGGAGCCCCAGATTGAGATTGATGGGGGGATCCATCTCAGATTGTTCCAGCTGGACCAGCTTAGGTTCTAGAGGGGTTTATTGCCACCCCGGTACTTCAGGATGCTTTGGTCCGATTAGTGGGCCTTATGGAGAGTGTAGCCCAGGCTGGCGCACTCCTTGTTGAAGCAGCCACATCTCAGGCTGGAGGAGGGGTCTAGACTCCTGTTACCCACACTCCAAATCAGACTACTCCTCATGTTCAAACCCCAGAAGCCAATCCAGTTGGGGTAATTCAGCCAGTTGCTCCAGCACCGCCCCTTGATGGGGCAGCTATGTCCACCAATGCATTGTGGAGATTGGACAGCTTCATCAAGATTTTCCCTGTTCACTTCAGTGGTGCTACTTCAGAGGATCCTCAGGAATATCTGGACAGCTTTCATGAGGTTCTTCATAATATGGGTATTTTTTAAACCAATGAGGTCGACTTCGCTACGTTTCAGATGACTGGTTCCGCCAAGAAATGGTGGAGGGATTATATGTTGACTAGACCAGTTGGGTCGCCTGCTCTGACTTGGGATCAATTTTCTCACCTCTTTTTGGAGAAATTTTTTCCTATCACTACTAGAGAAGAGAAGCATCGTCAGTTTGAGCGCCTTCAGCAAGGCGGCATGACAGTTACCCAGTATGAGAATCATTTTGTGGATTTGGCTCGACATGCTATTCTTTAGTTGCCTACTAAGAGAGAGAGGGTTAGGAGATTTACTGAGGGCCTTGCCCAGCCCACCAAGTTGCATATGGCTAAGGAGACAGAGACAGAGATTTTATTTCAAGATGCGGTCAATGTGGCCAGGAGAGTTGAGATGGTTCTCAGGGTGGGAGGTCAGGGATCAGACAAGAGACCTCGCCATTCCGGTAGATTCAGCGGTACCTCGTCTGGAGGCGGAGATAATCAGGGTAGAGGCCATTCTTTCCGGCCATTTAATTTAGTACTCCAGACGTCCCATGGTGCCTCAGGTGGTCGTGGCTCTTACTTGCCTTATTCTGATCAGTCATCCCCTATCAGAGCACTTCCTCTTCAGAGTTATTATCGTGGTCAGTCGGTTCATCAAGGTCAGCATCAGTATCAGGATGGTTGTTATGAGTGTGGTGAATATGGGCACATTCGGAGATCTTGTCCGAAATTTTTGGGTAATCAGCCTCAGTACCAGAATTCTCGTGCTATAGTTCCAGCACCAGCTGCAGCATCACCTTCCCAACCAGCAAGGGGTAGGGGTCAGGTAGTCAGAGGTAGAGGTTATAATGTTAGAGGTGGAGGTCAGCATGCTAGAGGTGGAGGCCAGCCCGCTAGAGGTGGTGGCCAGCCCGTTAGAGGTGGAGGACCACCTGTCAGGGGTCCTCCTAGTGATGTAGTTCAGGGATGGGCCCATCCCCAATTATATGCATTTCTAGCTAGACCCGAGGTGGGAGTCCTCCGATGCAGTTACCACAGGTACCACTTCAGTTTGTAATAAAGATGCTTCAGTTTTGTTTGATCCTGGGTCTACTTATTCTTATGTGTCATCCTATTTAGCCTCGTATTTGGTTGTGTCCCGCGATTCTTTGAGTGTTCCTGTTTATGTGTCTACGCCGGTGGGGGTGCTATTGTTGTAGATCGTGTATATCATTCGTGCTAGTCATTATTGAGGGTCTTGAAACTAGTGTAGACCTTTTGCTTCTTGACATAGTCGATTTTGATGTCATATTGGGCATGGATTGGTTTTCACCTTATTATGCCATCTTGGACTGTCACGCCAAGACAGTTACTTTAGCTTTGCCTTGATTGCCTCGGTTAGAATGGATAGGGACTCCTGGTCATTCTCCCAGCAGAGTGATTTCTTACGCCAAGGCTCCTCGCATGGTTGAGAAAGGATGTTTGGCTTATTTGGCTCATATCCGTGATTCTGATGCCGAGATTTATTCAATAGAGTCAGTGCCTATTGTTCGGGAGTTTCCCGAAGTGTTTCCTGCAGACCTGTCGGGGATCCCACCCGATAGGGATATCAATTTTTGTATTGATGTTGCTCCGGGCACTCAGCCCATTTCTATTCCTCCATACTGGATGGCCCCACCAGAATTGAAAGAGCATTTGCAAGACCTGCTTGATAAAGGTTTCGTCAAGCCTAGTGTCTCGCCCTGGGGTGCGCCGATTTTGTTTGTAAAGAAGAAGGATGGATCGATGAGAATGTGTATAGATTACCGGCAGTTGAATAAAGTTACTATCAAGAATAAGCATATGTTGCCGAGAATTGATGATTTATTTGATCAGCTTTAGGGTGCCAGTGTGTTTTCGAAAATTGATCTAAGATCGGGTTACCATCAGTTGAAGATTAGGGCGTCTGATGTTTCTAAAATAGCCTTTCGGATAAGGTATGGGCACTATGAATTTTTGGTGATGTATTTTGGCTTGACTAATGCCCCAGTAGCCTTTATGGATTTGATGAATCAAATTTTCAAGCCTTATCTAGATTCTTTAGTAATCGTGATCATTGATGATATTCTTATATACTCCTGTAGTCGGGAGGAGCATGAGCAGCACCTCCGTATAACACTCCAGACTTTGAAGGATAATCAGTTGTATGCAAAATTTTCGAAGGGTGAATTATGGTTAGATTTAGTAGCTTTCTTGGGTCACGTCGTATCTGCAGAGGGTATTCAGGTAGATTCTAAGAAGATACAGGCAGTCAAGAATTGGCCTAGACCCACTTCAGCCACGGAAATCAGGAGCTTCTTAGGTATGGCGGGATAATGTCATTTTGTGGAGGGGTTCTCATATACAGCAGCCCCAATGACGAGATTGACTCAGAAGGGTGCCCCATTTAAATGGTCGAATGAGTGTGAGGCAAGCTTCCAGAAGCTCAAGACAACCTTGACTTCAGCACTGGTATTGGTGTTACCATCAGGTTCAGGATCTTTCACGGTATATTGTGATGCTTCCTGTGTTGGGTTGGTAGCGGTATTGATGCAAGAGGGCAGGGTGATAGCATTTGCGTCTTGGCAATTAAAGATTCATGAGATGAATTATCCTGTCCATGACTTAGAGTTGGCAGCCATTGTTCATGCATTGAAAATATGGAGGCACTATCTTTATGGCGTGCCATGTGAGGTTTACACGGATCATCGTAGCCTCCAATACTTGTTCAAGCAAAAGGATCTTAATTTGAGACAGAGGAGATTGTTAGAGTTATTGAAGGATTATGAAGACTCCATATTGTATCATCCGGGAAAGGCCAATGTGGTGGCTGATGCATTGAGTAGGAAAGCAGTAAGTATGGGCAGCCTTGCATTTATTCTAGTCGGTGAGAGAATGTTAGCTTCATATATTCAGACTTTGGCTAATCAGTTCATGAGTTTGGATATTTCGCCCAGCCATGTTCTAGCTTGTATAGTTTCTCGTTCTTCCTTATTCGAGCGTATCAAAGATTGGCAGGATGATGACCCACACTTGATGGTCCTTAGGGACACATTTTGGCACGGTGGTGCCAAGAAGGTTACAGTTGGAGATGATGGTGTTTTGAGGATGCAGGGTCGTATATGTGTGCCTAATGTTGATGGCCTTCGTGATTTGATTCTTGAAGAAGCTCATAGTTCTAAGTATTCTATTCACTCGGGTGCTGCCAAGATGTACCAGGACCTGCGACAGCACTACTGGTGGCGAAGGATGAAAAAGGATATTGTTGCTTATGTGGATCGTTGTTTGAATTGCAAACAGGTGAAATACGAGCATCAGAGACCCGGTGGTTTACTTCAGCAGATAGAGATTCCTGAGTGGAAGTAGGAGCGTATCACTATGGACTTCGTTGTTGGACTCCCACGGACTCAGAGGAAGTTCGACGCCATTTGGGTTATTATGGATAGGTTGATTAAATTAGCACATTTCATTCCAGTGGAAAGTACTTACACTTCGGAGCGGTTGGCAGAGATATATGTTCGAGAGATTTTTCGCCTTCATGGTGTGCCCGTGTTTATCATTTCTGATCGAGGTACGCAGTTTACCTCGTACTTTTGGAGGGCAGTTCAACGAGAGTTGGGTACCCGAGTTGAGTTGAGCACATGATTTCATCCCCATACGGACGGACAGTTCGAGCGTACTATTCAGATTCTAGAGGATATGCTTCGCGCTTGTGTTATTGACTTTGAAGGTTCTTGGGATCAATTTTTGCCGTTAGCGGAGTTTGCCTACAATAACAGTTATCAATTGAGCATTCAGATGGATCTCTACGAGGCATTATATGGTAGACAGTGTAGATCGCCAGTTGGATGGTTTGAGCCGGGAGAGGCTCGACTATTGGGTATAGACTTAGTTCAATAGGCCTTAGATAAGGTCAAGATTATATAGGATCGACTTCGTGCAGCTCAGTCTAGGAAAAAGTGTTACGCCGATCGTAAGGTTCAGGATTTGGACTTCATGGTTGGAGAGAGAGTATTACTTCGGGTATCGCCCATGAAGGGTGTCATGAGATTTGGGAAGAAGGGCAAGTTGAGCCCTGGGTATATCAGACCATTTGAGATTCTCGATAGAGTGGGGGAGGTAGCTTATAGACTTGCGTTGCCTCCAGGGTTATCCTCTGTTCATCTGGTATTTCATGTATCAATGCTCCAGAAATATCATGGTGACCCGTCCCACGTGTTAGATTTCAGCTCTGTCCAATTGGATAAAGATTTGACTTATGAGGAGGAGCCGGTAGCCATTCTAGACCGGCAAGTTCGTCAATTGAGATCAAAGAGTTACCCTTCAGTTCGAGTGCAGTGGAGGGTTCAGCCTGTTGAGGCAGCTACTTGGGAGTACGAGTCGGGCATGCAGAGTAGATATCCGTACTTGTTTTCCAGTTCAGGTAATTTTCTATGTCCATTCGAGGACGAACGTTTATTTTAGAGGTGGAGATTGTGATGACCCAAAGGGTCATCTTATAAATTAAGACTCTATTCCATGCTCATTATCCTTAAAAATATTAATTTTATTTAACTCAATTTGCGTGCGCAGTCCGAGCGTGAAATAGGAAAGCTTTTATGTGAAAATATGAGAAATAGTAATTTTAGAATTTAAAACTTGGTTTTAGTTGACTTTGTTCAACATTTTTAGTAAACAAACCCGGATCTGTGTTTCGACGATCCCGGGAGGTCCGCAATAAAATATGGGACTTGGGCGTATGCCCGGAACTTAATTCTGAGGTCCCTATCCTTAGAAATCAATTTTTGAAAAAAATTATTTTGTTGGATTCTTAATGAAATAAAGAAATGAATTAAGGTTTGAAACCATTGATATCGAGCTCGTATTTTGGTTCCGGAGCTCGATACAGGTTTATTATGAGCCTATCTGTGAGATTTGGTAAGAATCAGAGTTGATTTGACGTATTCGGACGACCAGTTGAGAAATAGTGAAAGTTGATTGTTCTTGAGAAAAATGATGAGTTTTGAGGTTAAATCCATAGTTTTAAATATTATTTTCATGATTTGATCGCACGAGCAAGTCCGTATAATGTTTTTAGACTTATGTGCATGTTTGGTTTAAAGCCCCAAGAGCTCGGGTGAGTTTGTGATAGGCCACGGGGTGTTTTACACTTATAAAAATCTGCTGGTTTTATGTTTCTGGTGCTCAGATATTTTGCTTATCGCGTTCGCATTACCCCAGTCGCGAGCGCGTAGAGTAATTTAGCAGGAGCCCTTTTTGTTCTATGAAAACGCGGGACAGAGTTGGAGGCCTTATTTATGGGACATCCAGAAAAGCGCCCNCAAAAAACGCCCCTTGAGCGGGCCCGGTGGGGTGGGGGGGGGGGGGGACCCTACACGGAACGCGGCGAACGCACTGCTTACTTGACCTTGGAGGAGGGGAGCCTGGTTGTGCTATGCGAACGCGACACAGTGTCGCGAACACGAAGGCCACTTGGGCCTGGCCCTATGCAAACGCGGGCAGGCCCACGCGAACGCGATGAAGGCCTGCCCAACTATATAAATTCAATTTTAAAATACGGGCAGAACCATTTTTTCACCATTTTTCGAACTACCAAGCCGTAGAGACGATTTTCTTCACTAAAGTTCATCCCCAAAGTGTTGGTAATCAATTCTAAAATCTTCTCTTTCAATTATCCAATGTTTTTAATCACTTTTAAATCAAAAATTAAGAATTTTCATGGTAAAAATTGAGGGTGTAGGTAGAATTAGGAAATTTTGTAAAAATAGGATTTTGACGTCGAATTGAGGTCGGATTTCGAAACTAATTGCATATTCGGGCTCGGAGATGAACGGGTAAACTTAATTTGGTCTGAATCCCGAGTTTGGACCAAGCGGGCTCGGGATCGGGTTTTAATTTTTTTTGAGAAAACTTAGAAAAATAATAATTTTTCAGTTAAGTTAGTTCCTTTAGCATAAATTAATGTTATTAAACTGATTATGATTAGATTCGAGCGGTTTAGAGGTAAATTCGAAAGGAAAAGAGGTAATTGAGCAGTGAGTGGCCTGCGAATTTGAGTTAAGTGTTTGGTTTAACCTTGACTTGAGGGAATAAGAATCCCCAACTTAAATGATGTGTGAATTCGCATATGTGTGGTGTATAGTTGAGGTAATGAGTATCTATGCACCACCAAATTGTCTGTTAAACATGATCCCTTCTCCGATTTCATATTATTTGCTTCCGGACTTAATTGTTTCATGATCATTGAGGTTTATATGTCTATTTGGATTCGTTGACTCATTGTTAAGCATTGATTCAAGTAATTTGGAAGTGTGGGATGTTCTCTTGGTTTTGTTGTGTTACATAAGGATTGAGCTGGTTGTCAGTGTTACGATATGTATATACATTCCGGTTGACTCCGTATGAAATGATAATTGATGAAGTTTATGAGTTTTACAGCTTCTGTTTATAATTGCTGATATACAAAAATGTTGTGAAAGGCTTGTCCTGATATGATATGTCTGGTGGGAGCGGGTTGTACGCTACAACAAGGAGTGATAAGGGTGGACAAGTGGGATCGGGTTGCACGCTGCAACAAGAGAAATAAGGGTGATATATATAGGGAGGAGCAATAAGGGTGGATAGGTGGGAGCGGGTTGCGCGCCGCAACAAGGAGCGATAAGGGTGAATATTTATGTTTTACTGATTTTCGAAAATACGGATTTGGAAAACAATTCCGATTTTATTTAAAAGGTTTTCATACTCTGATTTTTATGATGATTTAAATTGAAAGTTGGAAAATTTTGAAGAGTTGATTATAGTTGATATTTGAAAAGAGTTATCCGAGTTGCTTTTGTTTATTGTTGCAAGTTACTGGTTATTGAGTTTATTATTGTTATTATTTCTTTCTTTCTTTATTATATATGTTGTTTACAGGTTATGTAGTTAATGCCCCGCCGTAGCCTCGTCACTACTTCGTCGAGATTAGGCTCGGCACTTACTCAGTACATGGGGTCGGTTGTATTGGTACGACACTCTGCACTCTTTTGTGCAGATCCAGGTTCCGGCCAGTGTTAGGAGATCTTAGTAGCTGAGCAGTTTCGTTCGGAGACACGAGGTAGATCTGCTGGCGTCCGCAGATTCTTGGAGTCTTCTCCTCATTAGTTATTTACTGTTTTACTTCATCCAAAACAGACATATGTTTTCTTTCAGCCAAATATTTGTGGTATTCTTTAGTAGTTTGTGAATTATGACACCAGACCCTGGAGTAACTTTATAGTTATCTATTTAGTTCGTGGTTCGGCTTAAGCATTTAGCTTTATTAGTATTCAGTTTTAAATTGTTCTATTATGTTTAAGTAACTTTAAAAGGAAATGGTTGGTAAACTTCTAACATCGGCTTGCCTAGCAAGTATTGTGTTAGGCGCCATCACGATCCTGTTGTTTGAAAATTTGGGTCGTGACACAGTTAATCCCGAATTTCAAATTAACAGCTCAAAAATTCAGAACAGTAAGTCTTGAATTTCCAAATTCGAGATACTTAGTCCTAAAATTTGGATAAATTAGTTAATCTTTAAATATATTATAAATTGTAAATATATTTTAAATAACGGGCTTAAAAGTGACTATTGTTGCGCCTTCACCCTAAACCTTCACCATTCACCGCTCTAAATACCTAAGCAAGGTCCGTGAGCAAGGTGCAGTACTTCTCCTAATTAGCCTTCTTACCTACATGACTATCGTCTATCTAGCTATAAACTAGGCTTACCTACTCCCCCTCTCCCTCCCCCTCCCCCTCCCCCTCCCCCTCTCCACTCTTTTCGATGGAATATGTTAGTTATATATCTAATTACAATGGAATCTCTCTATAAAAACTATTCTTTACACTAATATTTTATTATAACGATCAAATTTTATTTGGAACTAATTTTTTATGTTATGTTATAATATATATATATATATATATATATATTATGTATAACAATACTTCATTATAATAATCAAAAAAAATTTAGAACAAACAAAATTGTTACAGAAAGGTTTGACTGTACAATGTTAAAGTAACCAACATCAAGAGTTGTCGCTGCTAAGGAACACTTTACCCCTCAATATAAAATTTTTCGATGCAAATATTACTCTAATTTAATCAGGTCTCTATACAAATATCCGAATACCGAACGACAAAAAAAACTACCAAGGATGAAGTTAGTGATGACAGAAAAGAATAAGCAACACTAGAATGTGGAGTCCCACTTAATTCCTATCCATATAATCCATTCAAGATCATAAAGTACTTAGACTAAAGTTTAGTCAAACTGAATTGGAAAAAAGTGCAGAGAATCATTTGATTGACGTTTATCTTCCTTTCATGTCCTTGTAGAATCCGTGACTTGAAGGAGTGTATGATTCTCCTCCCATTTTTTCGCGTTTAGGGCATCTTCAACACTTGCACTATTTTTTATATTAAAATATTATAAAGTAATTCTAATCCGTTATACTAATTTTTTACACCAAAAAAAATATTTTTTTATATTCTTTTATCTATTCTATATTATATTATTTTCTTTATAAAACAAATCATTTCTTTTTTCTTTTTTACGTATAATTCATATTTCTTTTTTATATTAACCAATTAATATAAAATTATTGTATATCTTTAATTCTAAATAAATATAAATTATAAGCAAATATTATACATTATACATATTAATGTATAATTCAAATAAAAATAAAATCATAGATAAGATATAATTAAATACATATCACATTATGGTAAAATTTAGTTTAATTTTTACATACATATTCAACACAAGATTATTATGTTGCTCCCATAAATTGCTCTATTAATGCATTACGAAGTTTAAAATGAGCTTCTTTACTTTATTTTTAGTGCCGAGCTAAAAATTATTCAAATCGGTAATTTTCATCCCATTATGTTATTTAATGTATTTTTAATTTAATCTATGTCAGTCGATATTGTATTAAATATTTATTTTTATGATAATCAATGAACATTGTGTTATTTATTAACAATATTATATTTCAGTTTTGAACTTTTCATTTTTTTGATGGTTATATTTTTTTATACAATTATAACTTATAATAAAATTAACTTACAATTTATATAAAAATAAAATATACGAAAATTAATTTATAAATACTATACATCAAAATTAATATATAAAATTAATATTATAAATATATTACCTAAAAAATATAATTAATTATAAATTTATAATATGTTAAATTAAAAGAGTTATATAATAAAAGATAATATTAAAATAATGGTGAATAGTAATAGTGTTGATGAATAGTGTTACGCCAAATTTGGTGTAACCCTATTCACACACCAAAATGGTGTTGGTTTGGAGCAAAAAATACCAAATCTTACACTAATGATGTTTGGTGTAGGGTTGGAGATGGACTTAGTATAAGCGAAAGAAAAAATATAGAAAGACAAAAAAAATATATATCCATTCTCATTCAACTATTATATAATAATTTGACAAAATGGTGTCAAATAACTCCATAATAATAATGTAAAAGAGTTACTACAATTATGCTTTTCTTGAAAAAAACGAATGTTCAAATCAAATCTTCATTGGAGAAATAGCGAGTATATGGATGAAGTTGCTCTGATTTCTATTACTTTGAGAACGGCTAAACAGTATCATTTTTCCTTATATAATTTCACAAACGAGTTCATTCAAAACAAATCAAGGAACAAACAAAGTGCAACAAAGGAATTCTGTAATAATCCTTGAGGTTGAAATTGAACCCAATAAATATGTATTTTCTATGGAAAAACAGAGAAGAAAAACACTTCAATTTAACATCATCCCAAACTAAAACATTACATAAACTCCCTTTTCATCTCTTTCCAAATTAATACTCTAATATAAATCTTTATCTCAAACTAATTTGTGCCCATTGTCTCCCTTTGCCATTTCAACAGCAGCTACATTGTAACCTCCTTTGCCAATTCCAGGATAATCAACTTCAGTCATAAACCTAGACCAAAACCAATGCTCTTTCCACACAATAACCATCTCTTCAATAGGTACATTCTTCGTCTCGGGCAAGAAAAAGTAGATAAAAATGGTCATCACGAACACGAAGAATGCAAAGAAGATGAACAATCCAAACTTCAAATGACACAACAATGTCAAGAACACTTGCGCGACGATAAATGTGAAGATCATATTGACTGAAACATTAATACTTTGAGCTGCAGAACGAATTTCGAGTGGGAAAATTTCACTTGGAACTAACCAACCAAGAGGTCCCCATGACCAAGCAAATCCTGCTACATAAGCACAAATGAAGATCACCACAACTATAGCATACCATTTTGGCAAGTTTCCTGCATTCCCATCTGTTCCAAACTTCAAACCTATGCAAATTGCTACTGCAATCTACACACAAGACAAAGTTCATGTTAGTTAAAAATGTAAAAAGGAGAGTCTTGGCGCGACAGTAAAAGTTGATCCCATGTGGTCAAAGGTCAAGCCGAGGAAACAACCAGTGGCGGAGCTAAAAAATTTTGCTAAAGAAAATAAGGAGAGTCAATAATATATATATAGCACACACATCAAATTAAAATTTTAACCTAGCTAAATAGTAAAATTTTCCAACGAAGGAATGTTAAATGTTAGAGGTGCCCAGGATTTCGAGGGCATCACTATTTCTGCCGAAGTTTTCGGGGTCCGATGATCCCGCAACACTATACATAGGTCCGCCTCCGAGGGGTGTTAATTGACACCCTTTAGCATAAGGTGGATTCGCCACTAGAAACAGACTCTTGCAGAAATGCAAGGTAAGGCTATATACAATGGACCGACCACACGCTGTCCAATCTTTTACCGAACCTCGCGCATAACGGGAGTTTAGTGCATGTACTATCTTTTTGATGAAATTATACAAGAAAATGAGGAATTGACTTACTTGGCAAATGAGCATTTGAAAGCCACCTTCAAGGAACAAGAATCTTCTTCCCAACTTATCAACATAGTAAATAGAAACAATGGTTGCAACAACATTGACCAAACCAGTAATAACAGCAGACATCAAAGAAGCATCAGCACCAAATCCAATAGTCTTGAACAAGACAGGTGCATAAAACATGATCACATTAATTCCAGTAAGTTGCTGGAAAAATGGGATAACAATAGCCATAGTTAAATGTGGCCTATACTTCTTTTGCAATAAATTTCTCCAAGGATGTTCAACTTTCCTAGACGCTTCACTAGCCGCGACCAAATCATTAAACTCTTCATCCACATCATCGACGCCCCTGATTCTCCTTAGCTTCGTTTTGGCTTCGTCGTTATTGCCACGTTCGATCATGGAATTTGGAGTTTCGGGAAGGAGAAGTGATCCGACGGAGATGATCAATGCAGGAACCATAGCACCACCTAAGCTCAAACGCCAACCCCAAGTGATCTTAGCAAAGAAATAGTTCAATATATTGGCTACAAGAATACCAATTGTGATTGACAATTGAAAGCCAATGTTGAGAGCTCCTCTATACTTGTATGGAGCCATTTCAGATAGATATAAGGGAACAGACTGCAATTTAACAATACCAAGAACATGTTAATCAAACAAATGGAAGAAAAATAGAACCAATTTGTGTTTGTTTCAAGAAGATCACATATTCTATGTCAAGATTATACTATTTAATTCTATGATTTGGTGCTCTCAAGCCAATTAAGATTACTACATTTTAAACAAAACAGTGAGTGTTACAACTTGCTGAAGTGTCACATATCAGATTTCATATACAAAAATTATTTTAAAAAAAAACAACAAAGGAATAAAACAATGAATTTCCAAAATCTAGTGGTGGGACATGAACCATAGTGTTTTCTTTAAGAAAACTTGTTTTCTTTTTCAAGTAGGGCAAATGTGCAAATTGTTAAAGTTATGGGGTCCTTATATTGAATTTTTAAACAGCATCTTTTCAATTCAAGTGAACTCTTCTTTTCGAGAAATGACAACACAAAATAATTAATAAAAATACAAAAGAAGAAAGAGATGCAGAGCATTCTTTTATGACGAAATTTGCCTTTATGAACATACTTCTCTGAGCTGCTCATTAAGTCAGTATATACTTACTGAAATTCAGACCTGAACTACAATAAAGTGTTGACCAAATTGGTCCACAAACAACTTTTATAAAGAAAAATAAACCAAGTAACACGTCAGCTTATGTGGTCATTAATATCGAACTCATCAATTTTAAATCCTGAATCGACCTACTCAACCCGACTGAGAAAAAGAAACAATAAAGTAAAGAAGGGAAAATAAAATATAACCTGATTGGCGAAACCAATACCAAAACCAAGTAAAATACGGCCAACAATGAGCATTGAGACATCACGAGCAAAGCCATTGATCAAAGCTCCTGCACAAAATAAGACACCACCAAACAGCATAGAGAGTCTTCTTCCTAATTTTCTGGTGACAGTAGATGCAACCAGAGATGAAATGAGTGCAGCCAAATACAATGATGATGTGAACATTGTCAATGTTTGGCTGTCAAATTTGCAGTATTGATTTGTTGATGTGTCTTCCTTTTGCTTTGTGTATACAGACGGGAAAAACTTTATCAAGAATGAGTCCATTGATGTCACTCCCCCTGGTTTCAAAAACATAAACATAATTAAAAAAATAAAAAAACTAGAGACAAGTTCATCTTTTTTTTTCATGTAACACAAGATTTAACAAAATAAAGGCGGGGGCAGCTCGGGAAAGGGTTCGGGAAAGGGTCGAACCTCAAGAGATATAATGTGCTTGGCTGAGTCAACTGCTCGAATCAGTGAGTTAAACTAAACTCCGTAGAAGACACAGGCAAACCCAGGATTTTAACATAGCGGCAACACTAAGATTTTGCTCTAACCCTCTAAAGGCTTTTAGAATTCAAGGGGTCAACTTATTTATATTAATAAGTTTTAAGGTATATACATATACATATAAGATTTCTGCTAAAGTTTACAGGATACAGTGAACCCTCAATGTTATACATAAGTCTGACTCTGGTGGAAGATAGAACATACAACTAACGGATTCAACTAACTTATATATGTACACGTGCAGAAAATCACTAAAATTTTAGAAGAATGAACAAAATTTTGAAAAAGTGTAGTGCATTCCACAGTAAGAATTTAAAGGTTGAATTCATTAAGTTTACGTTCTGGATCTGTCTCGTCCCGAAAGTCATTGTTTCTTTCCAAACTATGTATGTACACAAACAATTAAAATGGATATATATTTAAAGCCCATCGACTCTAGATTTTGAATTCGCGTGTACGTACACATATAACATATATATACAAAAAATTACAAATACAAACGTACCAGAAATTCCAATATCATAACCAAAAATCAGACCACCCATAGCAGCAACAATACAAGTAATAGTAACATAAAGAGTTAAATTGCCAGGATATTCTTTCCCATTATTTGGATCACGGCTAAAACCAACCCCACCAGCCATCTTTTGATATATGCTATTAACAAAATACAAAAATAAGAGAGTTGAGAAATCAAGAGAATGAATAGGAATATAGAGGATATGAAAAGGCAAATGGAGGAGTATATATAGAAAATGAAAGAGACTATTATGTTCAAGATTGAGATATTCAGACTATATACTTAGCTGTCAATTTTTATTTTTGAATTTTTTGTTAGCTGTCAAAAATGTTAACTCACATTATAAAGCTTTAAAGTTAATTAAAAAGGTCAACCAACTACCAAAAGACTAATGATAGCATCGAGGTCTCGGGTTCAAGCTTATCTGGTTATGAAATCGGACTTTGTTAGAAAGTGTTTTATTTCTAATATAAAACTTTACGGCATGAATACGAATTTAGTCGGATCGCAATACGCGTATCGAACACAGATAGGAAAACGATATCAAGAGGTATCAAATTATTATAGGAGAAATATTTATAAAATAGGATAAAACTTTATTCACTTAGCAAAAGTAATTTTGCTGATACTAATATTTTTTTCAGTATTATTCTAATTAAAGATCTATATTTTAAATTTTGTAACCTTTTTTCTCATTATTACCAAAAGAGTAATGATAAACTTTGCAAAACATATTGACTTACTATATTAGCTGTATCAATTTTCAGAAAAAGTATCAGGAAGCATGAAATTATATAGGAGAAATATTTATGAAAGAAGATAAACTTTATTCTCTTAACAAAATAGTTTTGCTGATATAAATATATTTCTACATTATTCTAATTAAGGATCTAAAGTTTAAATTCTGTACCTTCTTCTCATTACTATCCTTAATAGTACTCTAAGAAATTGCTAGATTACTACTCATCTTTTAAGCGTCAAATCGTCTTTTATCAATTTTTTTAAAGTCTAAAACAATTTTTTTTTAATAAGATAAGATATATGTTTAGGGCCCGTTTGGACATAAAATTTGGTGGAAGAATTTTGCAAAAAAAGAAATTTCTTTTTTTCGAAATTAACGTTTGTTCAAAAATAGCCGGAAACCCCCAAATCTAGAGCTTATGGTCTTAAGTTCCAACCCAGTTCCAACAATGCACTTCTCGGCACATCATCGGTAGGGGAAAGCGGAATTGCTTGACGCTGTATACTAAATACAACAAGCCCGATTCGCATCATTATGCTCAATAAAAGGAATGAGGGAGGCTAAAATAAAAATATTGGAAGGAAGGGAAAATTGGAAGGTGAATCTTTTCCCCGGAGCTGGAACAACTTGTTCTTCCTGACCCAATTCAACGCCAAAAAATTTCTTGTCCCTACCATAAAGTATTCATATTTCCTGAAGAAAGCAGATATATTTTGAAAATTTCCGAAAATTTGAAAAACTACAAAAAGATGTTTTTCAAAATTTTCACTCAAATCACTCACAAAACTTCAAAAACAACCCAAACTGAAATTTATATCCAAACACAACTCTAAATTTTAAATACCATTTTCACTTGAAAAAAAATTTCTATCATTTTTTCGAATTTACAATTCTTATGTCCAAACACCTACTAAATACTTAAATTTGAATATTTAGAAAAACAAAGAAATAACGTGCGGTTTTACAGTGTAAAATATTTTTTATATGATCAGCATAATGAAACGTGTCATATAGATTATTGACCTTATTTTTCAGGAATTAATCTAAACTTTATATAAACAGATATTATCTTTAAGTAGTCTTTGTTTAATTTGATTATGTAAAAAATATTTACATTATCCGTGTGTAAAAGTTAGTGTACTAATTAATTAAAGTTGATGAGGTGGAATTCCCAGCGTGGCCTGTGTGCGTCAGCGATTAGTCATCAAATATATCTTTATCCTACTGATTAATTAGTTTGGGAAGTGAACTGGCACCTATGTGCCGAAAAGTTTTCCACCCAACTTTGGGATATTTAAAAAAATTAGTATGCACGGATATGAACCATGTCAAATTATGCTTTGAATTACTTGGATTATTTGTAAATAACCTTAAAATTAACCTTTCGGTATGGTAATTATAAATAATTATTAGATATTAATTAAGAAGCATGACATGAAATTATTTTTCAAATCTCATAGTGGATAACCTTTTGGCGCAATGGCTTTCTGGCCACTTAAACTTGTAAGGCTTTTAAAAGCCGATGCATGAACTTGCACTTTTCTCGTTTAAACGCTCTAACTTGATGCAATGGATACTAATAAACACATTTGACCGTTGATTATGCCTATGTAGAAGCGGCGCAGCTGACATTGTTAAATTGTGTGCAAATCACGCTGCAAAGACGCGTGAAAAATATTGTTTTTATTAAAAAAATATGAGAATCAAAATAAAATATAAATGAGACCTACAAAAAAGAAGAAAAAAGAGACATTTCCCTTTCCCCCTCCCTCCCACCTCTCTCGTCTTCCCTACCAAACTCCCACCTCCTTTTTCCCCCTCCAAAATACTTGTCATCTCAATAACCCTTCCATTTAAATACACACTCTTAGGAATCCATTCAAACAGACCCTTTCATTCAATTTCCTAAATGAATCATACAATAAGAAACTATTAGCTTCTTAACTTGTTTACCCACTAATTCCATCTCAGACTTGACGTTTTTATCCTTCATCGATGTAATTTTCTTGCCCTCTTTATGGGCCCTACGGAAATAGTTGATTAAATCCTGAAAATGGGGTTCAGCCGATATAAAATTACCTGAAAGTTTTGTAGTGTTGCGAGACAAAGCTTTCAGTAGACTATATCTGAAGAAGGCTCTACACGAGAACGGAGGAAGTCTTGAGTGGAATTTGTATCTTCAAAGTTTTGTGGCGTTATTTTCTCAAACTAAGTTGAAATGAAAGATAATGGTCTTAACTATGTAGGATCGGTTCTTCTTTTACCTTATTACTTTTAGATTTTTTGTCATGAACAATACGGTGTAGCCTATAAACCGATTAGATTAAATTGACCCGCTCCATCAAATTCCTAGATAACCTAGAACATAATGTATTGGTAAAAAAGAGTTTCACACGTAAGCCAACTTTTGACAACTCAGCCAGTCACGTGGACACAGGAAAACGCGACAGCTGGACGTAATTCTTTGAAGAGATACGGTACAAAGAGGCACGGTTCAGCAAACCCACGGACTTATCAGCCACGGGAAATTCAACTTGATCAAAACGGGAGAGAGGCACGGTCAGAATGAATCTAGACAAAGCTACGGGCAGATTCAAGGACCCATAATTGGCTACTCGAATGTTATGTAACCGAACCCCAATTACCGTTATCCTTTGTAATGTCTCACTAATATCATAATTAGTCATTAATGAGTAACCATAGCAAGAGTCGTACGTTATAAGAATCTCCTATATAAGAGAGGAGAGTACAACTTGTAAAGGCATGTGATTCTCGAATACAATCAACTTCGATCTTTTATTTCTGTAATATTGTCTATTATTCATTTTTCCCATTATCTTGATTATCAGTAACCCGTATTCATCTTAAAAATAAGCTTTAGTCAAAGGGTCTAATTCTTTGGTTAAACAAATTGGTTCCGTTACCGGGAATCTGATAATCTTTGTTTACTTTCCAAGTGATATCCTTTGAATTATGTCAAACCCCAACGACAACAACCAGCAAAGAAGTGGAACCCTAGTTCCATCGCCTTCAGGAACCCCATGTGGTTCGAGGGAACAATCCCCAAAAAGATCCAATAACAACAATGGTAATAATGATCAAACTGTGGAACAAGATCGTGTAAAACAAATGATTGCAGAGTGTGTGAGCCAAGCTTTGCAAGAATTTGCGAGAGGATTACCGACAACATTGCCTACACCGCCGACGCCACCCCCAATAACATCAACACCATGGAAAATCCTCAATCTGGGGTTGGCAAACTCAGGAAGAGGAGATATTCCTAATGAATCTCTCGAAACGAGACCAGGTATATCTAATAACTCAGAATTATAAAATTTACTACTAACCATGCAGAAACAGATGAAGGAGCAGAACGAACGCATCGAACAAATTCCTGGTGTACCACCTGTCATCAAAGGCATCGATGTTGATAGATATTTTCAACAACCTTGGAAGCCAAGTGCGGCACCTTTGCCTATACCCAAGAAGTTTAAAATGCCTGACGTTCCCAAATATGATGGAACAACTGACCCACACGACCATGTGACTGCTTTCACTACTAGGGTAAAAGGCAACGACTTAACAAAACAAGAGATTGAATCAGTCCTTGTCAAAAAATTTGGGGAAACACTTACCAAAGGGGCTCTAACCTGGTATTCTCTTCTCCCTGAAAATTCTATTAACTCTTTTGCCGAGCTTGCAGATTCGTTTATAAAGTGCACAAAAAGTTGAGAAGAGAGTGGAAGACATATTCAAAATAAAATAAGAAGACACGGAACTACTCCGTGAGTTTGTAGACAGGTTTCAACGAGAAAGAATGCAACTACCCAGGGTGCCTAATAATTGGGCAGACATGGCATTTGCAAGCAACTTGAATGATAAAAGCTCAGAAGCCACGAGGTGACTTAAGGAGAATCTAAGAGAATTCCCCGCTACAACATGGAACGATGTATATAACAAATACAACACTAAACTCATAATATGAGAAGATATCATTGCTCGTTAGAGAGATGAAGATCATTCCAGATCTAGACGACCTGAATAAGATAGAAGATCAAGTAAAAATAGGTACGACCCTTACTTAGGACCCTCGGGACGCGATATCTGCCCCAGGTTCGAAAACACTAGGTCGGACTATAGACCACAAGGAAGATATGTAGTCTCATCCTCGTCTAGATCCAGAAAAGATCGAGATGAACGGCCTAGAGGTAGTACTCAATTTGGGGATCATACCTTTAATGTAAGTACTACTTGATCACGCTCAACTATGTCTTATAAAAGACTAAGCGGGCGTTGCAAATATAATCCGGGGTATTATGCCCAGAGTCGATCCCACAGGGAATTTACGTATCAATCAAGGCTTTAGAATACGCAACTTTTACTCAATCAATTCTCTCAAGACTTTTTAATATAAATTGGTGATGTTTTACTAATTCTACTGACAATAATAATAACTA